>JAVYIG010005016.1:0-146377 GCA_035222895.1 Strongylocentrotus droebachiensis
ACATGAGTTTTTGATCCATATTTAAGCATAATATTCCTCAAGATTGTATTTAAGTCCGTTTCTCGTACTCTTACAAAAGAACGTTTGTTGATCTAATCAGAACATAAATCTACCTGCGACTTAAATAGATGATATAAAATCATTATATAGCCTAGAAAAGGAATATATATAAATAAAATAAAAGATGAATATATATATTCATATTGTAGTGATGTCGAAGCAGTTTTTATTTTGATTGTAAAGGAATAATGTGGGATTTTGATAGATAAAGAGATACATGTAAGTTCATTAGTATAGTGATGCATTTTTCTCCTTTTCAATAAAGTTTAATACAGAATTGTATAGAAAATCACTAATCGCTTATCATCAAGGCTTGACTTAATACATGTACATGTATTAAAGATATAGACCAGTTTTGGAAACGCCCCCTTTAAAAAAATGAAATGGAAGCTCTTATTACCAATCATGTGAAAGAATATGTTTTGACTAATACGTGATGATACAAATTTTGCCGGGAAACCGCCTAGTAATTGATATATTTGGTAAATTATTATATCTATCTGGACCGGATAGATATCACGCACGTGTCGTGTAGTCCCATATACATCTTTCTGTGTACAGTGCTTGTGCCTTTATCAAGACTGGGCTAAATTTCTTATCATTTTGATGATTCCAGAACCTTGCAGTACACACCAATACTTTTATGCTAGATGATCAACCTTTTCTGATCGAATCCACAACGTTTCTTTCACAATGCAATCGCATGACCAGAACTGGTCTTTACCTTTTATACAAATCATTAAAGGGTTAATTCTCTCAATCTGTCATCAAAGATAAAGACTGCACCCCTCCCTTTCCTCTGTAAGACAGATCTGTACTTTCTTAATTATCAACATCATCTTAAAACAAGGAACCGACGAGCCTCTCTTATTTCTAAATATCCATATAATCGAACGAACCTCTTCCACATCGTGATATCAGCATATTTTGTTTTAATGACTTCAGTGACAAATGTGATTAAAAAGCGGACATATTGCGTTGATGTGACGTGCGTGTCTGTCTGTGTTAAAGTTTTCATTGCGTGGTACCTTACACGTGTAACAATAATTATGCAATGTAGATGTAGAATTTCACCAGCATTTTAATTAGTGCTGATGGGTTTGATTCAATTAACGGATTTGAATCAGGCGTATATTTTCCTATTATAGAGGCTCTAAAGATTGATAGAATTTTAGATACATTTAAGATATATTTTCATTAAACAATAATTGAGAAAAGTCGATAATGCCATTTGTTATTCTCATTTTTTTAACGTGTGATGTAATGTATATCTTTAGAAGAAAACAAATGTTTAAATAGTTGTATAATGATAAATGTACTTTTATGATAAGTACATCTAGCACGACCCATCCCGTCACCCATCGTTCTGTATATATTTCTTTTTTGCCATCCTTGTACGTGTGATTATGACTGATAGTAATTATGTATACATACACAAGTATTCATGTTATCCAACACCACCACTGGACGACCAAAATACTAATTTTAAAGTCGTCTGTTTTCTGTCAAACTTCAGGCGGCGACATTGTGACAAAGCATTTTTTGCGCCGACACTATATCCCTGAAAATTGTGATCAGTGCCGGTGTGAACATTGTCAAATGTCAAAACTCTAGCTTGCACGTGCTTCGGCACAGGGGCGTAGCGTGGACTCAAGATAGTAAGGGGCAACGGGGAGGGGGAGGGGGGCGTCGGTTATAGTTGGTGGGTGGAACTTGAAACATGCAGGCCCCTTTTTGTGGATGGGGTCGGATGGATTCTTATTTTTATGTCCCCCCCCCCTCCCGCTCTCTCTCTCTCTCTCTCTCTTTATAATGGGAGAATGTGTTCAAGTGCCCCGCATTCCCATTTGTCAAACTTGCTTTGACAAACTGATTAGCCCAATTTTCTGAGAAGTGGATATATTCTCGTCGAATGTTGATAACCGGTCTGCTAAAATTCTCCCTCTGTTTCTTGGCAGATTGCTTTTTTACTCCCAAAGAGGCGTCGTGAGATGACAACTTTGCCGTCTCATTAACCGAAAGTTTTTGCGACGGTTAAAAATTAAATTACTAACCAACAAAGCAAACAAATGCCAGATTTTTTAATGTACCGAAGAGGGTATTCTCCCCCCCCCCCCCAAGGAAATTATCTAACAAGTCTTTGAAAATTCTGATAAGAAATGAAATATATTCTAGTTTTTAATTGATAAATTAATGCGAAATGTATAATTGGGTGTCATACCCCCTACATCCCACGCCATCTCACCCCTCCCCCCCCCCCCATCCCTATTTTTTGTCCTCTTTTGAGGGTTCTTGCTTTCTCCTCCCCGGTATAATAAGTTTTGTCGAGAAATATTTTCCCCGATCACACCCGAATCTGAGACGTAAACTCGTCAAAACATATCCTGTGATGGTAAAACAACAATGTCTTATTTTTCCTTTTCCTGCGTGATGTCATATTATATTAGCTGTGATGTTTTAAAACAAAACTGATAATTTAAACATCTACACACGCATCAGACAGATCTTTTAGTTATAGCAGAGGTGTTGATTCCAAGCTGTTAAATTTCCCCAAAGAAGATGTGGAAAACTCTATGAACAAAATATGCAAATCGTACATGTATAACCTTCAATGTACGTCACTTTCATGAAATAAATTCCTTATTACGATGTAGCGATCCTTGTCTAACTTTTTTTTGTTGGTCAATACTATTTGGTTAATATCTGTCTGGAATTAAAAAAAGATGTGAAAATAAAAATTTAAAAAATATCTCTTTTTCTTTGCACCAAAATGATATATTATGTGAGGTAACGTGAGTGATGCGAGATGACTTATTTGCTTGATAAAACATTTATTGTTATACCCTGTAAGCAAAGTTTTTGTTGCTGTTTTAAAATATTCCTTGTATGTATTTGACTTTGTTTATGTTCGTTTTGCACCATCGGGCTTCTTGGAAGACCAGATTTAACACCAAATGAATTACCCATTTTGTTGTTTCTTTGTTCGGTTGTTTCTTTCTTTCTTTCTGTATAATTTTTGTACAATAATGAGAAAGAGTAAACGAAATAGGTGTTGTTTTTAAAGTGCATAATCACGTAAAGGGAGAAAAATTGCGGATATGGAATACCATATGGGGGGGGGGGAATGCGAAATGGAAGTATGGGAAAGGCGTATGAAGAGCGATATTGGGAAATAGAGAGAGACAGAGAGACAGAGACAGAGAGAGACAGAGAGAGGGGAGGAGAGAGTAGAGAGAGAGAGAGAGATTGAGAAAGAGAGATTGAGAAAGTGAGAGAGAGAGAGAGAAAAACAAAAGAGAGAGAGAGAGAGAGAAAGAGAGACAGCTAGTCAGAGAAAGAGAGAGAAAGAGAGAAAGAGGCAGTGGGATGAGGGGAAGATCGAGGAGTGGGGGAAGTAAGGATGAGAAAAGGGGGAAGATCAGATCTCGAAGGGGGACGCATGAGGTACAATTATTCCCCCTCCCTGTCCGTGTCTGTAACTATAAATGATTTCCACCAAACAAATTGCCTCTTCCGATCCTATTTAGACCAGACTCGATCCGGACGCACAGCTTATGGCCAGACTGACAATTCCCGTAAGTCTGACCAGAAGTGGTCATTTAAAGTGACCATCACGCTCTGTATTCTACTCACAATACGTTGAGATTGGCTGTAAAAGGACGTAAGTCCGTTTTTCGCGAAGTCCGCACTATACAGTCTGAATCAACTGTTAAAATTGTGTAATTACGAGGACCAATCTTTACCAAAATGAAACTGATATTAAAACTGAAAATATATTTGCGTGTATTACGTCATTGATTAGTATGATTCATCAGGATTTTTAGAATATACATATGCAATACATGATTTTTTTTCAAATATCGTTAAGTCTAGCAATGTAAAGGTAAAGGTGTAGTGGTTAAGTCACTTGAGTATGGATCACAGGGTACGGGGTTCGAGTCCCCACCAGGGCACTGGCATTCTATGACAGGACTAATGAGGTGAAGTAAAGGGGTAACATAATATGAAGACATTTCGTTACTGTCTTTTATCGTTGAAGGATATTCTCGTTTTTATTTAAATGATACTCTACATAATCCTGTTACTTCTCCTTCTTCTTTTTCTTCTTCTTCTTCTTCTTCTTTTTCTCCTCCTCCTCCTCCTCCAGCTCCTCCTCCTCCTCCTCTTCCTCTTTCTTCTTCTTCTTCTTCTTCTTCTTCTTCTTCTTCTTCTTCTTCTTCTTCTTCTTTTTCTTCTTCTTCTTCTTCTTCTTCTTCTTCTTTTTCTTCTTCTTCTCCCGCTCCTCCTCCTCCTTCTTCTTCTTTCTTTCATGTTCTTCTTTCTTTAAATGAAACTAAATATGTTCTACACCTTCACAAAACATGTCTCAACTGTCAACCAAATCAATAAAAATTCGTCTCTACGGAAGAACGCCAAGATTCAGTATTGCTATTACTGGATTTGAGGCTCTTTTTTGAAATATCCAGAACTTCGTCACAATCAGTGTCCATTTTAGAAACGAAACTTCAAGGAAAGTTGGTCATCCAGTCACTTCTCCGGCTACTTATCACCGTAGATGTTTTATTTGTCCATCAATGACTTTCTTTCGGAAATAATCCTAACTCAAACCATCTCCTCTGACCAGAGGTAATTGAGCCCGTAGCATGATTCCGACATTGTGTCACTATATCTAGGTTTCTGGAACGACAATAAATCAACTCCTTTTGGATCTTTGCTAACCTAGACCTTCAAACTTGACCATGTTTTTTTGGAGGGAGGAGGTATTGTTCAGCGAGATCACGTGTTAAAAAAGAGGGGTAATACAAATTGAAAAGGCATGTGCGAGAGAGATAAAGACATGTGGACAGAGCAGAGGGAACTTTATAGAGACAAAGAGGGAGAGACAGAGCAGTTTGGGTTTTACATACATGTATCCCCCTTTTTTGGCTGTTTCATTTATATTATATTTGTGTATATAAATGTAGTTACGTTTTAGATCTCACGCCTATTTGGGTAATTTCTCTTCAACTCCATGCTTCTTATTTTAATGAATAGTTTTTACTTGCCTTTTAATCGTACTTATGGCATTCAAAATACCAAAATACCAAAATTTCAACAGTTGATGTTGACGAAGTCTGATCAGGGCAAACGGGACGTAGACATGCTTGTTACATACAGGTATGGATTGTAAAGTATATCGTATGGGCATTCAATTAAAAGTTAACAGCTGTCTTTGGGTGAATGAAATTATAGTGGGTTCTTGTATAGCGCTCATATCTTTCAGACTAGACACTCCTGCATGGCGCTCCACAGTATTACCCCGGCCTTAGCCTGGCTGCCATTAACGGCGCTCTCGCTCAATACATCACCTGGGTTGAGTGTGGCAAATGTAGATAATGTCTTGCCAAAGGACATTGGTGCCTCGGCGGGACTCGAACCGCGAATTTTTGAACCACAGTCCGGTGACGAATCCACTCGACCACGGCACCTCTACATATGCAAGGTACCAAATCGACAAGGGGTGTGTGTGTGTGTGGAGGGGGGGGGGGCTGTATAAGCTTCCTGTCCTTTGGTGGTGGTGGTGGTGGTGGTTATTTTACCTGACTGCTAAGAAAGCATAAATGCTTGTAAGTAAGCAACCAGACGGCCGACGGCTTTAGGTCCTCTCCGAGGGACCTTGTAATGAGGATTGATGCCTTATCAAAGGGCACTAGCGCATCGCCTTGGTTTCGAACCCGGGTCCCGTCCCATTTACCCTCTATTTTCTTACTCTTCTCTTTTCTTTTCATTTTGATTTGATACTTTCGTCCCCTTCATTTGACAGTTTTTTTTCATTTTGATTCGATACTTTAACTTCGTTTATTGTAATGACTATTTAATTTCATTTTTTTTTAAAAGTTCTATTCGGGGCCCGTCTGTCGCTACGCCCCTACATTCTGCACAGTGACACGTTGTCGACACAGGAGCCTTCGCCGATCACTTACCCTGTTTGTCTTACCCCAATTTTATGAGCAACACTTCGGCCAAGTATAAAGACGGCCGATAATGTCGCCAACCTTGGCAACTTTTTTTTCTTAAATCCTAAACTCACAATTCTTCGTCTTTTGGAGGTCAATAGTCAATTCATGAAATCAGTCATGACCGGGAGGTAGGCAGATGAAAGTGTTCTCACCGTAGCGTGTGGCGGGGCCCTGTCATACCTCGTTCAGCCCGTAAACAAATCTTCCCCCTCTTTAACGGACCCTATTAAACATACCAACATTAAAACGGGGTTTGCCGATTCCTTTGAAGTGATTAAAGACGATATCAAACGGCATCGCTGTGTTCGACAGCAATTGAGAATTTCCGACACCAATATGGAATTGACAACAGCGATCACGTGACATAGCGCTCTTTTCTTGGCATGTTCAAAATGAAAATCAATGAAAGTAAATAATTCTCATTACCGAGTACATTTTATTTCAACAGTATCAGAATAAAAACAATAATTAATCTTTTTCTATGAACAAAATCAATTTTAATTTCTCTACAGGTAAAAGAACTTCAGAATCAAAACCATCAGATGATCTGTAAATGATCACACAACTAAAGTCACACAACTAAAGGATAATAAATATATGTTAACCCTCCCATTAATGTAGAAGAAAAATTGTGCTATCAGTTTCATTTAAATCAAGGTGTACCTTTAAATTCTTTACGTGGCTTCGTCGGGCAGACGAAAGGGCACAATATAAACATTCACTTTGGAAGGAGGGCTGTTATTAGTCTATTTTCCTTGAGCGAGTTTTATGGCCAAATTATCACGGGTATAATGGTCTGACTACCGCCACCACGAGCTGTTTTTATCTTCTCTCTCCGTTCTCCGCATAATACATTCCTCTGTACAAATGTAAATTCCTACTTACGCTTTTAGTAACTCATTGAATAGCTTCTTTAAAAAACTTAGATTAATATTTTATATAAGATTTTTTCCATGCGCGTAAAAATTCGCCAATCCTCTTCCCTCTGTTACTCCTCGGTTACGCGGGGCAATTCTCCATAGTATGTATATGAACATTTTATTGTTTGAATTCTTTCTTACGTTTTTTCTTTCTTTGATTCTCTATTTTTTTTCTTCATTCTTTTCCTCTTTGGATACAATCAACAAAACTCACGGAAACCCCACAATTAATTTGTGTTTATTTCATCGCCTCAGTAGACTAGAAGTCGATATATATGGTTAAGCAGAAAACCCATTATTTCAAGAATTTAAAAGAACATATTCGATCGTACTCAATATAGGGGTCACCCTACGATGTGGCATCCAAACTATTATTAGAAGACAATCGAAAGATCGTTATTGTATGCTGGAATAGTATGGCAGTATAAACTGTCAAGATAAACAATGACTGTAATGACAGGTTGTCGCCGTGTTTACAACGAAATGGCGTCTTCTTAAAGATAAGTGTGCAGGATAAAGTTGTAAAATGTGTTTGCCCCGTCAACCTGAACGAGAGAAAAAAAAGAGAGAGAGAGAGAGGGGGGGGGGGGGAGACAGATACTTGAGAAGCATTTCATTCAATAAGAAGAATAAAGATCTGGCTTTTATTCAAATAAACGTTAGTACAAAGTGAAATATTAATTACTTTTGCAAAGGCCTCAGAGCAAAACGAATATCATTTCCTGCCAATAATTCAATGTTTTTTTTTTTTTTTTTTTTTTTTGGGGGGGGGGGTGTGTTTTCTTCTTTTATTATTATTGCAAGTTCTAAAGTTTTTTGTTCTCTTCTTTACTAGTTGCGTTTATAACAGCAAACAATCAATTGAATTGGTGAATAGACAAAAGTGTTACAGACAAAAAATAATTCTTTTCGTTGGACCTTTACAGTTAATTTCTACCCACTTTTGTCTTGAAAGTTGACTCTTTAAATGTTGTCCTATGGGCTTAGCTTCTAATTCGTACGATCTTCGGGATTCATTCAATGGTGGGAAAATTACTTTTAAAAAGCTTTAAAATAAACATATCGACGTCTGTACATCTCAACGTCTCGCTCAGTAAGAAGAATGGGGAGGGGTAAAAGTGACACCCCTATTGTGAATTGAAGCATTTTGGAGGATTGATTGATGTGTGTCAAACTTGGTGTTTCAGTGGAGTCCATATTTGGGCGTGGCCACTACACGCCATGCAGATGGTCTAGTGGTAATATGTCACCATACTGTATTTCAAAAGGGTGTCGGTCCAAGTCCCACTCATCACACGAAAGTCTTCAAGGAAGACAGCATTCTACTTTTGCCCCTCTGAACCAAGCTGGAGTATTCTCTCTTGATACAATATTATACTCAACAATATATATTCCCCTTCCATATAATTATGTACTTGGTTGTGTCAAATGTTTAAAGGTTCATCATCCCTCACCCCTCACCCCTCACCCCTCACCATCCTCGCTCGCTCTCTGCCTCTCTCTCTCTCTCTCTCTGCCTCTCTCTCTCTCTCTTTTTTTCCTTCTCTCTCTCTCTCTCTCTCTCTCTCTCACTCTCTCTCTTTCCACCCACCTTTGCAAGCAGCCTTCATGAAAGTGAAGGTGGTCATTGTCGCTTCGCGACAGACAGCTCCTATACTACTACATCCTCCTCTCTACTTCTGGTCTCTCCCTCTCTTTTTTCACTTTCGTTTCCCAGCTCGCAATCTCACTCTCATCCCACGCCAGCCGCACACACACCCCACTTAAAGCAGATTGTCTAATTATGTAATTAGTGACTTCTATATACTCTTCATCACAATGCTGGATATGTACATGCTGTACGCACTACCCTCGATCTAATCTAACAAAGCTCTTTCAACATTTAAACGAATTCTTAAAGCACGCATAAGGGTCTTCGGGCGCCTCGTACTGTTTGTTGCGCAAATATGCCAGTCACTTCAAGAGAAGATTGTTTTCTGCTCAAAGGTGACAAAGGATTTGTGATTTTTCTCATTCTTTCGTATTTAATTCGTAGGGAAGATTATCAAACTAGCAATATCTTGTGAATATCAAAAATGTGTTACTGTTCATATATTGTATAAGTTCAATATATAATTTTATTGCAAATTGCCAAGGTCGTTGAAGCACAATTATATATCATATATACAAAAGAATTGCAATTTTACTACCATAATGCTACCATGCATAATGTTTAACGTGTAATTTCACTTTGTCACTGATGTATACTTTGTAAAAGAAACTGCAATTCGGCTCTCGGGCCGCGAATGTTTTTTAATGAAATAAACCATTTTAAATAAATTTTTAATAAAAAAAAAAAGCATGATAAAGAATGCTTTCGAAATGCCCTCATATTCCATATTATATGACAAGAAATAGCTTAAACCTTGAAACCATCAAAAAGAAAATCAGACATGTACATGTAGACTTACCAAAGTCATTGGCTATAGTGCTGTTCACTTTCTATGATTTTACAGCTGATTTTTTTTTCCTAACACAATTTAGATAATGGCTCATCATTATGAATATTTTAAAGCCCTATAATACCCAATCAATTGTATATACTAATGACCATGTTTCCCTTCGAATAATTTCAAGATTTTAATTTCAGAATGCAATCGTGTGATGACCAAGACTCAACTTTATCTTTAAAGGTGAGAAGTTTGCCCCAAGAAAATGTAAAAGTCAGATGACCAATGTCTTTTTCTGTCGATCACTTAAGCGCTTAATCTAGAGCTTCATTACGTCTATTGTATCAAGGAGAGCCCGCAAACTGTAAACGAAATAAATATTCATTTCAATTAAATCGTATTTCAATTAAACTCCTTTGTGTACGTCCGCGGTCACACGCTCACAAAATGATATCTATCCTCTCTGCACACAACACTTTTCAAACAGTAGATTAGTGGATGTTTTAAGAAACAATGGTTTTGAAACACGTTGGCTAATGATTAAAGTGAGGCGGAAGATTTCAAAGGCAGACAAATCTATTTCTTGCATTGAATTATTGAATAGCATGAAAGTATTGTCCTTTAATAGAGATGTAAGGCAGATGTTTGGTTTCTCGATCTTGCCACTTATCAGCAAACACATTAACATTTATGACAAAGGTCTATTTATGGTAAATCTTAATTACTTGTATGTTTATTTCATTTAATTCATTATACCTTCCAGCGCCGCAAAGCAAATGCTAACCTCTTACCCTCTCACATGAATCTTTTTTTATCTTTTCCGATGTTTATCTTATTAAAATGTAAAGTAAACGATGTTGAATATACATGCTGCTACATTGTAATCCAAATCATTATGTTAACAAAATGTATATAGTGTCGAAGATGCAACCACAAGAGCAAGCGCCAATACAATATTGTTAGCATCATCGCTAATTTTAACGAATTATCATGCATTCAATATAACTATGACCTAAATACTGCTCTAAAATTTCCTCAAGTTTCCTGTTTCTAAGTTGATATTGATAAGGGGAAAAGAGTTCAGATTTTCCTATACAATTAATTCTACTGAAAATCCGATCGAATAATTGCACATTTGCCTTCAATTTTTGTTTTAATTAGCTTTAAAGCAATTCAGTCAAAAATGACTATTTTTGCCTGTACTTCCAAAAGTAATTTAACTTCTTATACCTTTAAATTACCACAAAAATATAGTTACTAAAAAAAAATAGTTAGAAAAGTAATATAGTTTGTAAAATGTTTGATTTACAAAAGCAATATAGTTTTTAAGTTCGGGAAATTATGAATCTAGATTTAAATGGAACGAGGGTACAAATCTATATATCTGCAAATTGAATCGACACTTATTTTTTAATCAGGCAATAGGGGTTATAAGATTACACTTTCTGATCAGACCCTTTTATCGGTTCATACGCTTATTTTGTGAAAACTAGATCGCATATAGAGCTTTGAAAATTTAAACATTATTGCCACTTAAAAATGCGTTATAAAAGAGGATATAGATCAAATCTAACTTGAGTGGTATCTGATTAATCTTAACAATATTCAGAGGAATAAATGTTTACCTTATAATCAAATTTAGAGTATGCAATTTAAGAGTTTTGTTATGATATACAATAAAGTACGTTATCGGCAAGTGTTTGATCAACTCCGGTTGGCGGGATACTCTTGTGCAGCTCGAAGCCGGCCAGGGCGGTCGCGGGCTTTTGTTGCTATACAAATTGGCAAAACATACCAGCGCAGGTCTAAAAATGCACGTGATGAAGATTCTAGTTTGAATGATGAAAACTGATTAAGTTCCTACAGAATCCAATGAAACGTACACGGAATGATAACACGAATATATTGGCTTATCAAATGGTTGAATCGAAAATGGACATGCCTTTGTTTAGCTGGTGACATCATGATAGGACTACGTAATGTACTACCTCAAACCGCAAGTGCATAATTTTTTTTCTTTTATATAATGTTACTAACCTAAAACAAGCACAAAAATATGTTGTTTTTTTTATTTATTTAGAGTATCGGTCATACACAAATACTGCGAGGCATTTGAGAAATCCATTCTCATTTTAAAACTATAATTATGTTTTATCACTCTGGTTAATCAATGATTTGCCTTGTCTAAGGATTATGCACTGGCCGAGGATTCGAACCCTCAATTTCACAACTAGAGCCCAAGCGACTAATCCACTATACCACGTTACTAATATCATATACATGTACGGACAGCACGGAGCTTCACAAAACTAACTGCCTTGCAACTATACATGTAGATCAAGTGTAGATGAAACACAACAAATTTATAAATAGTCCTACAAGACTATTTTGACAGTTTTCGTGTTTGTTATAGCATGGGGCTTACCCAAGTCGCCTGCTTTCTTTCTTAGGTCTCCGACACTGCTACTTTTCACCCACAAATCACCATACAGACCCGTCAATATTTAAAGAAAAGTACAAATCTACAAATTGCATCCGTCTTTATGCACCCGTCAACCGGAGTCTTGAACCTACCCCCCTCAAGGATCGTCAAGCATTCGACGTCAACTCGACGTCGAATCTTGGGGTCGCCAAAATCAGAGCGTGGTGAATCTTTGACGTATTTTTGTTTGGCCGTAGTGAATCTTTACCTTATTATTTGTAGGAGAAGGTGAATCTTTGCCTCATTTTTTAGCGAATGTTGTGAATCTTGAACGAATATTTTTCACATACAAGTGAACGAGCGTCGAGTGAAAAAATTATCGTGTGTGAACGAGCGTCGAATGTCTTTGACTCCAGGGGAAATGAGGGTTCAAGATTTAAATAAACTGTGACGTGGAGCTAGCTACGTTCGAGTTCGGATTTCGCGCTAAATCCGGTGTCCACGAATATTAAAACCCGAAAATATATACCTTCTGAACCTTCTGAATTTGGAGTCAGCAGGGCGGTATTCCGCATGTCGCTAACTTGTATGGCAGGTTTTGTGATGCCATACAAGTTAGCGACATGCGGAATACCGCCCTGCTGATGAGTACCAAAAGTGTACCCCGATAAAGTTTTTAATTATTGAAGAGTTTCTAATATGTCTATACTCAACGAAGACTGCTTTGTCAACTGGTCACATTTTGGGTAAATCATAATATAACCCGGCTATGCAGACGTGGGGGAAATTTGTTTACAGCTGCTGTCACGTTTTGTTTACTTGTAGGCTATAGCCTGCGCCAACGAAAAAAATACACGATGGCGACGAGGCGATTCGCCTCCTAAACCTCTGAAATCGCCACAGTAAATATCAAGACGATCGAGGGCGAACAAAATTGATATATAATGAAAAATCGCCCCCGCCATCAATTGATATTCCCTGGGAACTAATAAATCAATTTATTGATTTGTCTGACTGAACTCTCCGTTCCAACTACCAACTCCAAAACTAGAAATTTCCATCAAAATTTTAAAAGTTTTGTGATTGCAGCGGATCGGCGGTTGACCTACTGCTGTAGCTAGATCGGTATCCGCCTAGCCTAAGTACCCGGCCAGGCCCGCGCCCCCGATGTAAATACGGAGTACAGATTCACAATACACAGAAACTAGCTGCTCCAGTGCAGCGCGAGCCCGCACGCTCCTAGAGTATGAAGCAAATAAGTATTTGCGAGTGACGAGTGCTGAACTGCTAGCGACCAAATTGGTTCGTAATATGTTTATTTAGTCTTTTTTCCGACCCGAATTTTTATCATGGACAGTGCAATCCCATTAAAAATAATGTTATTCCGTCTTAAATTGTGTTATTTATAACTTAAAACCATTAAATGCGAGTATATTTTTACTGTTGTCCCACATACCGATATATTTGTTGTAACGAAACATGCAAAATCAATGCCAGATTTTTTCCTGTAAAATCGGTATAAAGCTAATTTCGTAGACAGAAATTGAATTTTGTTATAAAAACCCCGTGAATAAATATATAAATGATGTCCCTATACCTCAGCATTTTTCTTACAACTGTTTAATTAAATTATATTATTTATATACTAGGCCAATTTTTTTTCATTGATGCCTGCGCCGCGCCTGAGTGATGGCATCAATTTCAGTCTACGAAATGAAACTAGCTTTGGCTTGGCCTTTTATAGATTAGAATTAGAGTCTATACGGGGACAAAAATACGACTATGATTTTGCATGTTTCTTTATAACAATGATCGTTATGTGGGACAACAGTAAAAATATTCATTTATTGGTTAAGTTATAGAGTCTAGATCTAAATAACACAATTTTAAACGGAGTTACATTTTTTTTTAAATGGGATCGCATTGTCCATGATAACAATTCAAATTCGGGACAGAAAAAAAAGACAAAATGACACAATATTACCTACCAATTTGGTTGCTAGTACTAGTAGCATGATGGCTAAGGAAAAACACAACTTATTGTTACAGCTTAAAATGAATTAGCCCCCACTTTTCTTAAAGTAGCCCCCATAAAAAAAAAATCATAGCCTAGCTGCGTGTCAGTGACAACATTTTCTTATATAAAAACAAGCAGCTGAACAAAACACTCCTTTTGACAAGTTTTAGCTACATGTATATGTAAATCATTAAGCCACACGTTTAATTAACACAAAGTGAATAAATCATGGATACGGAGATCCAAAAATAATAATTATTGGCGAGACATCGTAGCCGAAGCGGAGACCCGAAAAAAATAATTAGTGGCGAAATTGTACCTTTTTTTAAATTCTAGCTACCATTTTCAGAAAACGGATTGTTTCCACAAGTACTCATGATCAATTCTATGTTTCCTTTAATAATCACTCTATCTACCATAAATAGCGGTGCTGGTGAAAGGCCGGTGAATCTTGACCTAATAAAAATTAAGCAGGTGAAGACGTGTGGTGAATCTGCACCTAATATTTTTAGCGGCGAGGTGAATCTGCACCCTATTTTTCTTGGAGATGGGTGAATCTGCACCTTATAAATAATTTGGAATAGTGAATCTTGACCTTATTTGTTACGAAGCAAGGTGAATGAGAGGTGAATCTTTGTGTCGGACGTTCAAGACCAAAAGTGAATAAGAGTGAAGTCTTGAGGGGGGTAGGTTCAAGACTCCAGTTGACCGGTGCATTAGGGTGAGGAGTTATGACATTTGGAATTGCAGAAAATGCTCCCCATTTGTTATACGTTTAATTGACGCAGAGAGAGGGGATTAAGTGTCATGGCTGGATTAGAGCTAATCGCAGATGAGGATTAAATATCCTTCACCAACACGCGAGCTAGCTGCGATTTAACTGTTTTGTTCTAGTATCCCGGCAATTTACAACTGTTTTGTCCGACGCTTATGCCACTGATCTCGCCACAACTGGTTAACTTTCCGCGTTTTAAGGGGGTATTTTGAACCTGCAAAGTGCAAGAGTACTAAATTTGAATTTAAGATGGGGAAAATCTTGATTTATTTCAAAGATTGTTTTTGATTCCGAATGTTTTATTCTGTCGGAGTTTTGCACTGATTTATGTAGCGGGCATAATTGATGGCGCGATTTCAGCGCTCCTAATGCGGCGCGCTCCGAGTATCAATTTATCTCGATTTTCCCGAATCCTGTGAAATTGGTCGCCGCTTTGTTTTCTTCTTCATCATGTTAGATACATGGGATCATGGTGGTACATAACAAAATGACAATTAGACTTAGAGAGCAAGCAGGATTTAAAAGATGCTTTTCATCTCCGGAAATCAATCAAATAAAGAAGTCTTTTTAATGAAGATATTCGTCTTAAAGACGCGCGGAATACACAATGTCGACGTTCATTAGTAGACACGGGTCAAGATACCGCCACAGCTGTAATATCCAACTTGGGCAAAAGGGGAAGAGCGAGATAAAATAAAAGAGTTTAGTTCTGCTAGAGAAATATTTACATTTATTATTTGAAGATGTGTGTGGGTAGGGGGGGGGGGGGGGTTCTTAGGTTAAATACTAAATGGTAGTGCTGGAGTACTCCAGAAAGGACAATGTTCGCACTTGAAAAGAATTAGGCCGCTTTTATGTTAGCTTCTTCAAGTTGTTTGTTTTTATGTTTTTGTTTAGCTCACATTCAAATCCATTCTTTTAGTTTTCCTGGCAATGCACTGTTGCCTAATAAATCATATCGAGTATTTAGGGGAAGGCTTAACTTGTTGCCTTCGGTAACAAGCTTCAAATTTAACGTGGATTTTAAATCTTATTTAGATTTTTAAATTTGTATTTAAATGATAAATACATTAAATATGTATGCACAAGTAGTATAAAAGTAGTTACTGATCTGCTAATATTCCTTTTCTTCACTTAATATTACCTTTCCCTCAAGAATGCAGAATCTTCAGAAGACAAAGGAAATTAAAAGAAAGGGGTAATAAGTTACACGAACACTCACATTTAATTTCCAAGTGAAACGAGTTTCAACATTATGCAATTTTATTTGGACCACTTAAAGAAATACAAATAAACCGACAGAAGGAGAAACATTTCGTTCTTCCGTTTCCGTATTCTGTCGCCGTATTGTATAAGCCTATCAAGAATCGAATTTGAATTCCCGAGACAGTTCGACGCAAATCGGTAGTAATGGAAGCGATTCCTAATAACATTCTTCGTCGCAGTAGAAAGCCAGAGCGGTGTTTTTAAATCAAGCTCTGAATTTTTTAGGATGAAAGCTATCACCTTGAAAACCAACTGATAAGCAAGCAAAAACATTTTTCTCCGTCTTAATGTAGAAGAAAATCCCTGTGGGATTACTAAGGGTTCTAGTATTCTTGATCTAGAAATAAAAGAAAAAGTCCGGCGACAATGTGGCATATCATATCTATAAGAATCCCGTAGATTGCTATCATTTTCCCCCGACCAATCGGCAAGATAATGCGAAGCGCTGCAAAGATGCCACGATGCCATCGAAAAAAAGGCGCCTCAACCGTTTTCGCGCTCTTATTTTTTGCCCATAAGTGTCATCCATTTCTGCACGTCGTGTCGTCTGCCAGTTTATCGAATCGAATAGATTTGTCGTGAAAAGCTTCTCTCCATTCTCATCGCGACACTTGAAACAACAAAATCCGCCAATTCTTGAATAGAGAGGAGATGAATCCAACGGCTTTCATCCCTATCTTCTATAAAACAAAAATGATCGTGATACTGAAACTATACTGAGAAGGAAAAAAGGAAAGGCGCGCAGAACAGAACCGGTCGTTTCTTAAGAGCGATTGTGCCTGCGAGAGATCTTCAATGCAATCAGATAATTCGAAAATGGGAGATGTGAGAGAGATAAGAGGCGGTTACATCTTGGGGATATAATGAAGTCGTTGTCTTATCGGAGTTAGCCTTGTTCTTTGATATGAATGGATGTTACCTTGGATTGTGGCTGCTTTACTATCTAGGATAATACTCTCATCTTCTCATCCTCGTCTCCATCTCGACATCTCCCATTCACTCGCTCCTAATCGATTGCCATGACTTGCTTACATTCTGACCTATGATACATTTTCCTCCTCCCTGATTCATCTAAATGTATGTGTCCCTTCCCCTCCTCTTTATCTAATATGTCCTATATCCGTTTTTTCCTCTAAGTCTCTCTCTCTCTCTCTCTCTCCCTCCCTCTCATCATCCCTTCCTCCATCTCCCTCTCTCTCTCTCTCTCTCTCTCTCTCTTCCTCTCTCTTCCTCTTTCTCTTTCTCTCTTGATATTTATATGTAATGTTTTACACATTGCTCAGCACAGACTAATATACTTCCTTACTCGCACAAGAACCTCATCTCCTGAAAAGAAAAAAAGTCCCCTTGGTCTGTCTGTCTCTCCCTCCCCCTCTCTCTCTCTCTCCCTGTGTATCTCTCTATCCCTATCTCTTTATATCCATTTCTCTCTTTCTCTCCCTCTCTCCCTTCAATTAAGCGTTCCGTATTAAAAACGAAATGAAAAAAAATAAGATATTAAAAATTCAGTACATACATACATAAATATATCAAAATATATATTCTGAAGAATAAATTGATTTATATCAACAGGAGAAAAACAGCAGAGAAACAATAGAATCATGCACAGTAAACTTTAAATGACTAAAACATTAAGAAGTGATAAATAAAAAGAGGGGGATTAAAACAAATATTGGAGCAAGAAAAGAATATATAATTCAAAATCACGAAATAATATGAAAATTAGATGTAAGAGAGAGAGAGAGAGAGAGAGAGTGAGAGAGAGAGAGAGAGATATATATATATAAGAGAGAGAGAGAGAGAGAGAGAGAGATAGAGAGAGAGAGAGAGAGAGAGAGAGATCAGGACAGGAACAAATAAATATCAGATATTTCTTTCTTGTTTATTTGAGTGGTATCCATTAAGATAGTGACAAATGTGATCCTGACAAATAGGAATGCGAATTGAAAGATAGGAGGGGACAAGGAAGATACGATAGCCTCGCTATTTCGTTGATTGGTATCTTCTTTTAATATTTCTTACTTTCGTCTGATCTAATGGGGTCGTCTACACCCATCTATCTACCGCTGGAGATGGGTGTATCACCCATTAATGGGTCGACACTAAACCCGCTAGCTCCCCGGCTCTCATCCCACTCCACATCGTTATGACCCGCATCCGGTCCCCATCCCTAATACCCCCTAAACAAAACCGCAAGTGGTATCCAATTTGCGAAATATCCATTTAAATATGATTTCATTTCTCGCTTTGAATTCAATTTGCATCTTTTAGACCTTTGCAGATTCATCCACCTTTCTCTCACTCCCGTCATACCCTCCCGTATTTTTTTCTTCTCTCGTTCAATCTCAAACCAAGTTCATTTATAAATCACCCTGTACCAGTCAAATCCTGCCGCACATTGATTGATCAAAATGCTGTGTTCCGAAACGGATTGAGCAAACACCAAGCTTTTCACATAATACTACTCTTGAATCAATCAATTCAAATTGTCAACGTTTTCCGCCAAATGAATGAGCTTACTTGTATCCACTTGTGTGTAATATCTCGGCAGATATGTTTATATCTTACTGGGGGGATAAATACAGAGAGGCTTTGCAAAGTTATTACGCGGTCAAGAGCTATCACGCTTAAATCTCTCGAAATGTTTCTGCCAAGAAATTAATGCGCTTGTTTCTGCCACTAACGAAATGTTATTTGGGGTAAATCCGATTGCACTACTAGCTGGCATGGGTTACTAGACTAGACCTTTTATGAATGGGGGTTGGTTGGTTGGTGGGATTGCGATATGGTCGCTTAATTCGCCGATTCGTCAGTCAGGGCGGACAATCTCTGGCAATGGCGCCGGGATTGGTAGGCATGCGTGTCCGCACTATGTACAATCAATCCTTCGCAACATACAGAAGCCAGCCCCTGTTCACATTTAAAAAACCCAGGCTACGGTGACGTGCTTTTAAAGGGGTCGTTCATACCCTAATACAAATGACTGGAGTAGTACGATATATTATGCATAAATTATGTCAAAAATAACGGCTTTACGAAAAAGTACATGATGATGATAAAGGTGATCATGATGATGAAGATGAGGATGTTGATGGAGATGCCGATGATGGTGAGGTTAGTCGTGATGATTGATTGGTGAGAGAGGAAATTGATGTATATATATGTGTGTGTGTATGTGGGTGTGTGTGTGTGTGTATAAATATATATCACAATATTAATAGTATTAATATTCAGATAAATGACGACAGTTACATTGACACAGCTTTGCCTGACGCCACATTCATTTAAAACACTCAAAGGTGCATGTCCCTGACAAACTTACAAAGATTCGAAGTAACTTCATACTGTCATAAAGATTAACTGTTGTTTTATCCTTTCCAGTATACAAAAACCAATAATGCAGCTGATAATAAACCAAAAACACAATATCCACGACTTTTTTTCTGAACAGGGCCTATACATCTCTCTTGCGCAGGACTGGAGACTGCATCGTGTATTCGTCCAGCAAACATGAATTAAAATGTTCATACTTCAGTATTCGCCTCGGCTCCCATCACCCTACCGCGTATTCTTTGACATAATTCGCAGCCGGGAAGGCTACAATTTTTCTCAGATTGGTGGCATTTGCTTTAACTTAACTTATTCCAAAAAGGCAGGTGAACTTTTTTCGCCGGTGGAAACAGAAATATACGTCGCCGTAATACCCGGCAAATTTGGCTGAACCTCCAAATGGATTTAGTTACATTTATGTTGTGTTTGGTGTAATTGCACAATCACTCGGGTAGATATAAACGCACTTTTAGGGATGTGCGCTGCATGTATAACAAATAGCAAGCCAGCGAGAAGTGCAAGACGGAAAGTTTTTATTTTATTTCATAGCAGTTGAATGTATGATTTTTTGAATTCATAGTTCTTCAACTGCCGAACCAAAGCACATATAGTTTCCATTTCAAGCTCCTAGTCCCAACCCTATCTCTCCCCCCCTCTCTTTCTATCTTTCTCTCTCTCTCTCTTTCTCTAGTTTCTTTTTATGTTTATTATTTACAGACATACCCACATTAAAATACCATGGCCATATTAAATAAAGGTTTAACAAATTTTGTCTTCCTTTCTTTGAAGAAAAAATAAATTGGAAAAAATAACAAAATGAAAAAAAAAATGAATTTAAATGAATTTAAACATTTTGCATTTGGATACGAAAGTCTTCATTTTATAGTCAACGATAAGATACATCTGGAAATTAAACTAAAATCACACTCATTTAGGAGAGGGAGAAAACAAGATCACCCATAAATTGATTATACTGGTCCTTTTAATAATATTCTCTTTCGTTAATGCTACATTTCAAGCAGTGACACATTTTCTGGGAGATTTCCTTCAAAATAAAAATGCATATCACTTCTGAACGGATCATTGGAGCTTTAAAAGATCTTGCATAGTCTATCAGTACTCATCACAAGACGGCAGAATCCGAACCATGAATTCTGATAAAGAAACAAAAAAGGATCACACGCGGACGGCAAGAGATTCGTTAAAACTAGATCAAGTAGTAGCGCTTGTGAGAGCATTTGCTTTAAGTCTCACGAAACCTTTTTTTTCATATCAAACTCCTGATATATCATAGCAAAGAGATTCGTTGAATATTGGATTAGAGGGGTTTCAGATATCCTTCGTGGATGTACGCCTGACAGCCGTCCACCCTCTGGGCGATTTTCCCCAGTAGCAGCCCCCGAAGTGTCCCCAGAAGTCTCTTAATACCGTTTTCATTAAAACTTTCCGATCTCATGAATATCAGATGAGGAAAGTTATCTTAGGAGACCAACACCAATTACTGGTGGCGTGACTTGCTTGAAAAGCTTGTAGAAAGCTCGCGCAAATCCATCCTGAAAATATGCGTCTTGAAAATGCCACTGAAATCACTTTAAAAATCTCAAACATAATGATATTGAACATCGGTGTGCTATGTAAATACTGTGTCTGGTTTGAATATCCATTTCACGTTATATAATGTAAATTCACATAAATATGATTTAACGAAAACAATAACTTTAAAGGAGTACATGATTGGACTAATAATAACGCAATGTCAAATGTATTGTTCAAATGCGAAAAATATGTGAGCATTTTCCAATACATGCATAATTTCTAATGGGGAAAGCCATTTCTTGGAAAATCTGTTCAACACATGTTAAATCCATTTCAATTCTCAGACCATACTAGATTTTATAACAATACCATTCTCGGGGAACTCACCAATCACGAAGCAGTATGACAGTCATGTGTGATTACGCACTGGCCTTTGCCTAAGACAATAGAAGATGGTTGCTGCATTGTGTGGGTTTAATGGTACATCAGGACTTCCGTACCATATAGCAGCCTGCATACTTTTTTGTTGTAATAGTCGATTTGAAAAAAGAAAACACGCAAATATTTAAGTCGTCGTTTTATTATCAAAATAGACAGGTGTACGATAAGACAAAATTTAATTCCAAATTTACAATGAAAAGCAGAATAATTAAAAATCCTTGTTTTTCTTTGTACTTAGCTTTATAGATTTGTAATGTTTTGGAACGAAATTCTTCATAATATTGTGAATATTTCAGATAAAAAGGATATTTTGATTTTGATTTGAGACGACAAAAACTTAAGCCTAAAGGTGTAATGCCACTGACCAATTTTGTCGACGCTTTGCTTATTCCACACGCTTTAAGAGTTACTTTCGGCTGCCCTAGTACCTGCGCTAATGGGAAACTCTGCAAAATTTGAAGGCAACTTAATAAAAATCAATTAATTTCTGCTCTATGTTATACAATTATCCCTATATGCCAGTAGTTCACTGAATTGTTCGTACTGCCCAAATGCGTCACTTAGATGACGCAGTGATACGTCAACAATAAATGACGGGCATAAAGACACGATGTATGATCTCTATTAAAGACCCACTGTACTACTTGAAGACAGGAAGGTGTGGCAAGCAAGCAATCATACATCCCAGTGATGGTGTGGACGGCTTAAAGATAAACTTTAGTACTGGTAATGCGATTGCATTGTGAAAGAAAAGGTGTGAAAGGATCAGAAATAGTTGATCATGTAGCATGTAAGTATTGGTGTGCACTGCAAGGTTCTGGAGTCATCAAAATCATAATAAATTTGACCGAGTCTTGGTAAAGTAACAAACACTCACATAGAAAGCTATATATGGGACAACACACATGGTGTCGGGGATGGTACTACCTTGGTTTCCTTGTCTTTCTATGCTCATTACTCAGCCAGTATACATTTTCTTCCAAAATTGTTTGGCACATGCCATTTATTTGTAATCTTGAACATTCTGTGTAAGTTTCGTTTGATTCTGTGAGAATTATTTTTTTTTTTTTTACCAGTACTGGAGTTTATCTTTAAAGGTAATACAAAGTTTTGGTATGGGGTCATGAATTTGGTTCATATGAACATATTGGAAGCATATGCGATCCGACAATATTCAGTGATCGTCGTCGCGGTCGAAATCGAGTCTTAAGTTATGAAATTATAAATAATCATCACTTTATGTTGTATAGCTCCCTCTCAAGGTCAAGATATTAATTAAGCTATAAAACAATGTTTCTTGACTAATATCGACCGACTAGCTATTCCCGTTCGCAAATTATATACCACAACTACATATTCTGAGATTTTCATGGTCGCAGCTACCATAGTACGGCCGTAGGAGGTATTTGAAATTTATCAAAATTTACCGGGAGCACCGGTAAATCTTTATATTCCATTTTTCTCGAAAGCAGAAGCGTTTTAGGGGCTAAAATTTATAGTGCTTTCATTACATCCACATGGGCATCCAAATATATCAAAATTGTAAAGAATCACTATCCACCCATTTTTCAAAATTTCCCAAAACTTTGGAATACCTTTAAGTCAAGTAAGTCAGTACTACTTGTAGCTACTTGTCCCCTCTACATAGAAAAAAAAGCCTAAGCCGTGATCCTCTTTTTCTTACGTTATACATGTATGCGATAGCCACCTGTCAGTGACCAGGCTGGATGGTCTAATCCCTCCTGGCCAAACTAGTACAGACGGGCCTTAACAGATCCGAATATGAACCATTTTTCAACTGCTCTCAATAAGAATGAATTATAGCGGGTCTTTTGGCACAGCTAACTAAATTTCATTGAGAACAGGGAAGTATATAACGGAGAAAACCGCAGCCATCTTTAACTAGGTTATAGAGATTCAGAGTTTGAGGAAAATCATTTTGTCTCATGGCCTAAAGACATGTAAGAGGAAGTTGGATTCTTGGAAGCACAGGTGAAAAATATAATCATGATAATTCTGTAAGCTTTCCCATTTCTTCGTACTCTCATGTTTTATTCCCGTGTAGAAGAATCTTAGTAATGGTGTCCTCTAAAGAAAGGATTGTATTATTGAAGTCACTGAAATGCCCTCGATTGCAACATAATTATGGCTGCATTTTAAAAGTTTTAAAAATGTCCCCTATTCGAATGCAACATGTCTGTCGAGCTCCATGCACTCACATGCATGAGCAGTGAATTTCATTGTTCAAAGTTTTTATCAATATTTTGTCAACTAGCTATAGTGTTGATGATTCCAATAACTCACTTCTTTTTGTTTCTTACTTTCTTCTTATTCAAGCGTCAGAATAATTTCTAAATATGTTGGGAACCCCACAAAATCAATGGCAAAATTTCACTTAAATTGTATCATAACGTGAAAGAGGATGTCATTTAAGACACATTCTTGCAAGGATTTTCAAAACAGATGTGTTTGAAGTCGAAAATTGATAAAGGAATACAAAATTAAGTTTTCTACATACATGTACAACAGAAAACCCAAATTGTGTAATCTTTTGTCAATATTTGTCTTCAAGCGCATTTTTGTGGGCAAATCTTTGAAGAAGTGTGTCTTAAATAATTACATCCTCCTTCAAATTATGATACAATTTAATTGCGATTTCGCTATCACATTTTTGACAAATATGGGGCTCACGTCACTTTAGAGAGACTTAAACATTTAAAAAACACATTTTAGAATCAATCGTAAAAATATCCATTCTTATTGCACTTAATTGTATCTTACTATGCATTGAATCTATCGCTAACATATGGCTTATCGTATTATCACAAAGCTACGATTAATTTAGGGGAAATACCTATTGTACCTGTTTTTCTTTAAATATAAAGGGCCCAGTACTGAACAATTTCCTTAAGTGAGGGATGGCATTAAATTTACCCAATAAGTACATCTAATTCAATAGGCAGGAGATACGGATCCGTGTTTTTATTTTGAATTGGAAGTTACTTTGATAATCCAAAGGTATGAAGTAGAAATCCCCAATTTGTTGGGAAATCTATTTGAAAACATGGATTGAAATTGTAATGATCACGTTACACTATCCATTTTTTAAAGGTGAAATCCACCCTGATATTAAAAAACTTTCCATAATACAGAAAAATTAGAGGAACAGGACAGTGAAAGTTTGATCAAATTCGGATTAAAAATAAGAAAGTTGTGAATCTTTGAAGTTGAAATCAATCAAACACAAATTGGCAACTATGTGACGTATCTTGCGAACTCCCCATTCATTCGCTATGTACATAACATTTCAAATATTTTTCATTTTCGTCGTTATTGAACACGGAGTAGATTTCTTCTATACAGGAATTGTTTAGAAACATATGTGTAATAATTACATTTAGGGTGCATGTATGATCGAAAAAAGTCTTTAGAAAACAGATTTTTTTTCGCCCTAATCCGCATAATTCGGTCTAACATTTTTACTTTTGATTTCCTTATTCTACTTTCTCTCCTTCTTCTCCTTCTTTCCTTTACTCTTCTTCGTCTTCTTTTTCTTCTTCTTTTTCCTCTTTATTTTCTCCTTTCTCTTCTTCTTCTTCTGCTTCCATTTTACTTCTTCTTCTTCTCCGCCTTCTTCTTCTTCCTCTTCTTTTTACCCTTCTTCTCCTCTTCTTCTTCTTCTCCTGCTTCTTCTTCTTCTTTTCCTTCTTCATCTTTTCACTTTCTTCACCTTCTTCTTTATTATTTTCGTCTTTCTCCTTTCCTTTGTTCTTTTAATGAATTTCTTCATGAGCCTTATTTTGTATCTTCTTCGAAGCTTATTCAACTTATTTTGAATATTTGTTTGTCTCTCTTTTCCTTTTACCTTTCATTTTTTCATCTTTTGGGCCATTTTCTTCTTTTTTTCTTCTAACTTTCTTCTCTTTCTTCAGCTTCTCACATACTCTCTCTTCTTGTTGGCCTTCGCTTCCCTGATTTCATATCTGGCGCCATTCTGCACCATGTCTTTTAAAGTTTATTGATTCTGTTCAATGACTACGTCTCAGAAGATCACACAGAACAGTTCTGCCAAAATTATGATGACGACAATGTCTCCATCGGTTTGCTAGTTTTGCATTGAAGTTTACAAGAAAACAGAAAGAAAAACCAAATATATAAATAAAACGAGAAAGACATATTGTTTATCGGAACTAAATCTAGGTTATTCGTACGTTTGATATAGAAAACAAAAATCGGTTGGCTGTCTTTCATCTAAACTAAATCTCGGTTAATTGACATCTTAGGAAATTAAGCTAAAACGTACTGGCTTAACGTGACCATCACGATTTACTCCCCAGATTTGGAGGGCATGCAGCCTTTAAAATATTTAACCTCTTCTACAGGCGCTTGTTGTTATTTTCTTCGAAAGGAGCTCCACACATTCAAACTTGTTATCCAAAACTGTCATTGGATACTAGAATATGTCTACTCTGGCGGGAAATTAAGAATACATTTTTTAACTTCAAATGTATTAACAAACGATTCACAATTGACTTAGATGTATACGAATTGGAGTAAATATTCATGCTTGAAATTAGGCTTAAGGATGATGTTTAAAATGCGAGTGATGTGACAGTCTTATCCGCGTGGGTTATAGAAGCCAAAGGCAAGACTTATTTTTTTCTTTGAGATTTGTCTTTTATGTTACCTCAAGTATCAGTGACCGTTCGTATGTTGGGAAATAGAGACACGACCAGAGGACATTGTTCACAAACATTAGTGTTCATGCCACACATATAAATGACGCGATTCCGAATGGCCTAATTCTTTTTAGTTCTTCCCCCCCCCCCCCCCCCCCTACACACATACAGACACAAACGTACGCACGCACGTACATGTCGGCACGCACACACTTTGAAAATACGGGTGCTTCAACTGGAGTTCAAGGGGAACACAAATCTTCGTTGTGAAATTGCAACTGGAGGATAATAATTCACAATCAAGGTTATAACAAGGTTATAATGAAGAAGCAGGAGAATAAGAGAAGAAAAAGAAGACAAGAGAGGAAGGAGAAGAAGAAGAAGAAGATTATTGCCTTTATCACACCTTTCCCCCTCTAGTCTTAAAGATGAAGTTGAGTTCTGGTCATGCGATTGCATTGTGAAAGAAACAGTGTGGAACCGACCAGAAAAGGTTGATCATCTAGGATATAAGAATTTGTGTGTATTGCAAGGTTCTGGAATCATCAAATTGATAAGAAATTTGGCCAAGTCTTTGTAAAGTTACAAACACTGTACACAGAAAGATGTATATGGGACTACACGAACACGTGGCGTAAAAATCCGGCCCCCCGATTTTTACGATGTTACATGCATATTTAGAATATGAAGGCATTGGAAGAGCCATGCTTTTCAGGGAACATGTCTTAACTGATGTTCTTCCACACTTGCATAATAAGAATGAGTAATGCTCACAAATTATTTTTCACCTCTTCCCAGAACTCAACCTTCTCTTTAAATATATGAGATGCCATACCCCTGCAAAATGTCTCTAACAATAAAAGTCAAAGCTAACAACGTCATCCAACTTTCATTCTAAATACTATCTTGGATTTCATACATCTTTGCATATAATCGTGCAAACAACAATGCCCCCGACTGCACGACCTTCGGCCCTCCTTTATTTGAAACTATTTCATTGATTTCGAGTGTACAATATCGATGATGATTAAAGAGGTGTAAAACAACCGCAATTAATACCGTCAAGTCAATATCTAAATCGGTCATAGTGTTGGAGATGATGGTTTTATGGCATCTCCTATTCACATTACCCACCCTAATAGGTGTATTAACACTTTTTGAAGAGCGCTTATTCATTTTAGGGTTCAATAATCAAACAGAATTATAATGTATTCGTTGACCTTACTAATTTGAGCAAACTGTATTTTATAGACGTCATATGAGCTAACCGTTTGATACACTGTTTGTTTTACGATGCTGTCTTTCCATAACGCAAGGTCAAGCGAATTCTGCAAAGTATAGACGATATCTTGCTAAGCTCAACGTTTATATCCATGGTCATATTGCATGGTGACTTCAAATAATGGTGATTCAGATTTTAGATGAAATATATTTGTTTCTGTTTCCATCTTGTTTCTGCAATGGACCAGAAATGGCCCGGTGGTATAGTTGCTGCCCGAATAGCAGGAAATGTTGCAGGTTCGAAGCCCTGTTGGTTTAGAGATTTTGTTCAGACTAATCTTTTTCTTATATGTAGACCATGCTAACGATCTCAAACATCTTCAGTTACAGCAAAAACAACAGTAATTTATAATCTCACCCATGAAGCTTTTTAAATTTATAACCAGTCATTTTTTATTGAAAAAATGTCAATTTTTACCCCTCTACCATTTGAGAAAAAGATAAAAGTAAAACCAAAATCATTTTGCATGATAATGTTAACTTCTTCTCAAATTTTAATCACGGATGCTTCTTTTTTTTTTACTGTACTTATTCAATTGTTTGATATACATTTACAAAAAACAGAAAAAAAAGAAAAAAAACATTGAATTGTATTTATACCACCAAAAAAGGATGAAAATAATGTTGGACATAAAAAGTCAGGTTTTTATTTTTGTTATTTCTCTGTCAAAGCGTGATGGACAATTCTCATCAGGAAAGAAGGAATTCGTTTAAATAAAAATAATCAATCAGAATGATGATAGCGTCCTTACAAAGTTAAAAAGAAAAAAAAACATAAAGGTCCTCACCGCCTTTACTTTCGTCCTAGTCGCCCTAATCAAAATGCAAATTGTGACCCAGCTTACCTACCTGTAGTCCAAGCATGTCGGCTATACAGCCCGACAAAATATTCAATTTGCTTCTTTTTAAATCTTAAAGAATTAATCTGAAATTTGTTAACCTGAGCTAAGGACTAGAGAAAAATAACTTATGCATTTTCAGTCCCGTGGCCTCTGTGTTTGATTTGATATATTCGCTTTATTGATCTCTTTGTTTACTTTGAGCAAATTAGATTTTTTATTCAAAGGTTGATCAACAAGAATTATTAGAGGGGATATCGTATGTCAAACAAAAGGTAATTAAATTAATAATTCATACTTTTTTTTAATCCAGGTTACATATGATTTTCCTTTATGTACAGAGATTAACTATCGACAAAATTTACCTAATTATCATGGCTTTTCCTTTGTTGATTTTGCTTCAATTTTGTTTCAATTTTGCTTTTTGCTTATATCAATATCAATTCTATACCCCGCCCCCCTTCTATACCACCCCTCTCTCTCTCTCTCTCTCTCTCTCTCTCTCTCTCTCTCTCTCTCTCTCTCTCTCTCTCTCTCTCTCTCTCCTCCCTCCTCTCTCTACCCTCTCTCTCTCCCTCTCTCTACCCTCTCTCTCTACCCTCTTATCTTTAAAAATCCCGGTTATGAATTCATATTCTAAAAAAAACATATATATTCTCACATTTTAATTTGTATTTTTCTTCTTCTATTATTAGATACATTCATTGTATTGCCATGATTTTTATGGGTGGGTAGGGTTTAGTAGTTGGATGGAAGGGCGAGGAAAGCTATATCGCATAGAATGAACATGAAAAGGAAGGGGTCCCCCCCCCCCCCCCCCCCTCCTCCTCTCTCTCTCTCCCTCTCTCTCTCTCTCTCTTTTCTCTCTCTCTCTCTCTCTCTCTCTCTCTCTCTGTCTCTGTCTCTCTGTCTCTTTCTCTCTATCTATCTCTCTCTCTCTCTCTTTCCCTCTCTACCTCCTTCCCCTCTCTCTCTCTCTACTTATTCTACCATTCGTATAATAATGAGTGGACATATATTTTCCACTCACCTCGCAAGCTGCAAGGACGAACATACAGGAGTGCTGTCCGCCCCCTACGTTAGAAAAAACTCAGGAGTCCGAATGTTGCGAGTCTCGAAAGATTTTTTGAATGCACCAGGGGGCAAGTAATACTTTATATCGTTTTGTATTTATTAATGTTACGATCATGAAAATGTTCTCAACAGTATATTTGCATACATAACGAGGTAAGATATTGAGCTAAATTTTGGAACATCAACGATCTGATATGACAATAATGTATGAAAGGAAACTTGCATGTGGAGGAAACTTGATGTATAGAATATTTGGTCTCATATTTCTTCCTAGAAACTTAATCATGAAACCAATTTTGAAAACTTATGATCAAGTCATGCAAAGAAAGCCCCTACCAGTAATGTGTTAGTGATTTTAATGGGAAAAAAAACGACTATTTATTGCAAGAATTTTTTTTCGTCAACATCATAAATGATGTAGGCCTATTGGTCAAAAGTCATTATCCTTTTCTCCACTGGTCAAAAACTTGTTTGTACATTTTGGCCATTTCTGATGAATATTGGATGGATTAATTATATAAATGGCAAGGAAGAGGTTCATATTATGACATATGTCATGGGCCCCTACCCTTCTGACCATACAGCAAAGATAAGGGCTAATGAGTTTAATATAAAAAGCCACTGCAGGCGCCTGCAAATCAAAAGATATGTGTTTGCGATTATTTCCGTAGTAGTAATTACGCTCCAACTGTTAATTAATGCGTCGCCCAGTAACTGAGAATGAAACGAACTTGATCATCTACTGACATCACGGGTCAATAAAACACAGGGTATGTTTGTGTACGGAACAGGGGGTCTTCACAGAAACGAGTCTATGATTTAGTTGAACTTTGGTCGGAAGGAAATCGTTTGACGTAATGAATTACATATTTAAATTAAACACAACAAAACAAACAAACAAGCAAGCAAGCAAACCATGTGACGACTGACGGACTGTGATTGGATTCTGCGCAAAAGGCCCCTTGTTAGTGGCGTCTCAGACCATGGTCTTTCGGGATAAATCAGTTTGGTTATACTAGGGCCTCTAGGACTCTTTTTTGTTGTTGCGTAAGAGCACAACGGAATATCGTTGTTTTTTTATCGTAGACGCAGTACGCAGTGTCAGGTGTTACCAAGGGATCGATGCAAATAGTTATATTATGTGTAAAACTGCTACCAAGCCCAACAAATATCCCTATAAGTCTCCAATTGAAAGAAGGCAACAGGTGGGAGATAGTCCTGTATTTTGGTTTGATAAAAAATTCTCAGAATCATCATTGAAAGAAGATTGAACTAAGCACAATCTGCAATTTATTGTAGAACTGGAAAAGGTCTCTATATCATCGCTTGACCGATTGGTTTTAAGTAGATCGGGAGGATACTGACGCCTGTAGCGTACAATGTGCATTGGCAAATATTGAATGTTTGATCTTTGCACCGTAGAACATTTAAAGCAATATAGAAAGAACAACATGGAGGTTATGTGGAATTCATGGTTTCATTATTAATGATTCAAATAAAGCGGTTGCTTATGTTTCGCTCCTCAAGACTATTGGCCTGACTATCTATGTAAAGTGCTCTCTCTCTCTCTCTCTTTCTCTGTGTCTCTCTTTCTGTGTGTGTCTCTCTCTTTATTTCTCTCTCTCTTTCTCTTACCCCCCCTCTCTCTCTCTCTCTCTCTCTCTCTCTCTCTCTCTCTCCCTCCCTGCCTCTTTCTCACCTCTATGTTTGATCACTGCACGAAGGAGGCATTCCCGTATCAGCATGATCTGTTACCTTACGCGAAGGTAAATGCAAGGCGCCAGACATATCTTCAAGGTGTAAATTGCAGTTGACTAATTCAATAAATAAAAGGGCGGCACAGCTCTATTTCTCTCAGATTCTCATGGCCGCCGAGTTGTGCTGATTAAACAGTCTTTTCTCTCTCTCATTTGTCAGTGATATTGTTGTCTTTCCCCCACCTTTGAAGTTTTAATGTCTCATTCCTTGAAAAACGTTGGAGTCGGTTTATTCCATACTTCTCCGCCCCTCCCCCTCCCTCTCCCTCTCTCTCTCTCTCCCTCTCTCTCTCTCTCTCTCTCTCTCTCTCTCTCTCTCTCTCTCTCTCTCGTTCCCTTGTTTGATTGCCGTTGTAATGGCTGCTTTCAAGGCAGTTTGCAATCGGGTTCCATCGTTCAAACGCGCTTTCAGATTTTAGGTACCCAGCTGAGGTACCCTCACAATACCAGATGGTTACACTTAGCAAGAAAAATTCCCTTCAAGGATGAAAAAAAATGATATGCCACAATTTTTATGTTAAAAACTCAACGCTGCATGATTAGTCTTTTAACCATTCGATTTTCGGTCGTATTCATTAAACATTCATTGTATGATTGTCTTTTTATTAATACATTACACATTTGGTTCACAGTAATCACGAAAACAATAATATTATTGTATCTCCATAAATACCAATTTACCAAAGTGTGTGAATGATTTAGAATGTTTCTACATTGACAGCAGCGCTTAATTTAAAAAAATGGTAATTATGCTTTAGTAAATTGTAATAAAAATAAAATCGCAGAGAAGTTGAAATAATCGCGTATTTCTCCGACAATGATTCGTGATGCTAATCTAAAAGGGGATAGGGATCTCGATCGAACCACCGTGCTTTGATTGAAGACATGGGGGAGGTCTGGCGAGGAAATTCATCCACTGACAAACCCCCTTACAAACGTTTCAATGCGATCTCCCCTTAATGACCAACGGCGTTCAATATAATACCCATCAGACGGTATTGGCTGTAAAGATTGGAGACAGTGATATACTAATAAAACATACTTAGCTGAGGGCTAGCGATCGACTTGAGCGCTAATTAACACACGTAATCAGTGAATATGTGTAAACAATCGCACTTTGGTGCGTGAGTGGGGCTTAATTCAGTGGGTGACATTAAACGGGGGGCAGCGGGTAAGTTTTGGCGCCAAGAGGGATCGGATGGGCCACTCTCGTTGCGGTCGTCTGCGTAAAAGGAAGGTCTATCATCCGCTCGGCTTGCAATCGTCTTAATTATGCTAATTAGCTTAATGAATCTAATTCACGCAGATAGACAGATAGACCGTTGTTACGTGTTACTTTCTTTTTGTTTGTAGCCTATATACGGTCAAAACATACGATCTTCGCATTGCGTTTATCCCACGGTACGACGAATCTACACATTTCACCTAACTGATCTCAATAATATATCTTTTAATTATTAATTGATTCCAATGAACTGGTTTAATTTACGGTGAAAATGGTTAGCGTTTAACTTCTTACAAATGGATAAATTCATAATCTCGAAAATAAAGTTATTATTATACTGTAGCGTATCAAAACAATTCATGGGATGTCGAAAATAATCCGAACAGACAAACAATTAAACCAAGCCAAAAAGAAGAAATACATCTTCATGTTAGGTGGAATGAACATAAAGTCAATACGGATATAACTTGGCATGTACTATTGCTGTACCAGTTGCATTTGACAGAAGTCCTTGGATATTTTGGATTCCTCAAAAAGGAATACCTGTGACAAAAGAAAAAAAATATAGGCTTATATGTTTTATTGACAAACCATTAATATATGAAATGTATAGTAGATGAAAAGTTGATATATCAAGGTTTTGATAATGGTCTAAAAATAGGTTAAAATCCGGATTGGAGGGCTTATACTCCGTTACACATTCATGGTGGCAAGACAGCAGAGCGGAAATGCTTTGTCAAAATATTGACGGGTTTTGATCAAGATGATAATCTCTATGGCTGTCGTTTCCAAGGTTTCTGTTAAAAACTTTCTTTTCTCATGTTTCTGGTCCATTCTTACCAAATTTGGCGCAAATAGTGAGTGCCCTAGATTCTTATATAGTTATCATAAGAGCGAATATATAATTTTGTCTTGAGGTACAGCATTCAATAATAGCGTGCATGTAGATGATTCAAAATGTCTTCCATAATCGATTTTCCGTAACATCAGCGGGTACTAATACAGCTCTTGTACTTTTTAGGACAAACTTTTGCCGATAATGACGAAAATGAAAATGTGTAACATTATCATGTTTTGAAGGCCAATTTTAATAGGTTTTACATGGACTGAGTGCTTTCTTATTGTACAAGTTCCTTTTTCACAGGACTATACATACGCTGTTTAGCACTTTTGGATGAGGTAAGATGGGTTAGTTTGTGGTCAATGGTCATTGAAATCTCAGTAAAGTCGATGATAATCATACAATTAAAACGCTTAGCCATATTATTTTTTGTCTGGAGCATTGATAAGCATTATATGTTATGTTATTGTAATTATAACAAACCACAATCATTCTTCTCGTTACTAAAGTCTTTCATTCTTAGACCTGTAACAGATTCAAAATCTAACACTGCTTGATACGTTTGAATGTCATTTCATTGCAGTGGTCACTGAATTCACAGTCATGACATTGAAGGATTAAAATCATACATCTCTCTCTCTCTCCCTCTCTATCACACCCATGGTTCTCATCGGGAGGGAAAGCCAGGAGATGCAAGCTGAGGCTCGGACGTACCTCATCCTCCCCCGAGTGCGCCGGCGAGGATATGGGCCGAGTGAGGCATAGAACAACGCAAGCCTGTGCTGCAGTATATAGCTTCCGGCTAGGGACAAAAGTAGGCCTTCTCTCTCCACTCTTTCTCTCTCATTGCTCTTTCTATTCTTCTTAATTTTCCCTCTCATTTCCTCTCTATTTTCCCCTTTAAGAGACCTTTGTCGTTGCCCTTTGCTGGGGTTTTTCTTTCTCTCTCTCTCTCTCTCTCTCTGTTCCTCTTTTAAGATGTTTTATGTCTACCTTTAATTTAATCTTTATTTTTTATTGAACCCCATATCTAATATTTTAATTCATTTCTACGAAAATGAATTCATTTTTCAATTACCCCCCCCCCCCCTTCCCATTATTCTCTACATTTTTCCACTCATTTGCAACAAGTAATACGATCTATAAAATATATTTCCTTAACTATTCGAAAGCAAAAGTGTATGTATATAATGTTTAAAATCATGTTTTCCCTTCGAGCATTTTTTAGTATTTATATCGAAATTTATCTAGATTTTTAAATTTATCGTTGCTATCAAAAGCAACCTTAAAGTCATTAGATTTATGTGTGAACCATACCCCCTCACTGATATTGTAACGCTTACCACATGGTTGATAACCTTAAAATTCTGTTATTCTTTTACTCTGTTATTCTTTCAAAATTACCGAACATCGAAATATGAATCAAGATAATCGATAAAGATTTCAAAACACATTCAACTCTCTGTTTCTCTGTCGGATAACCATATTTGTTTATTTCTCTGTCTGCATATTTCTCTGTCTGTCTCCCCCCCCCCCGCCCAACCTCCTCTTACCCCTCTCTCCCCCACTCCCTCTCACTACCCCCCCCCCCCTCCCTCTCTACCTCCCACACACTCTCCTTCCCTCGTCTCTCTCTCCCAATGATTTCCTACAGATTGGAACTTCGCAGGGTCTGCTTATAATAAAATGAACAGGAACTGAAAACAGGGCATTAGGTCATTATATGCATGACAAGTTCGTCTTCTCTCTCCCCTCTATTCCACATACTATTAATACACGGCTGGCTTCTGAGTGTGCGCTTCCTCTAGTTTTTCAGCTCGGAAGCGACTGCATTCTTAACTCCTTCTATACGACTCTCTCTCTCTCCCTCTCTCTCTCTCTCTCTCTCTCTCCCACTCTCTCTCTCTCTCTATTATATACCTCTCTCTCTATACCTCTCGCTTGCACATGCCCACATCATACTACAAAAAAACAATACAACTTGAACTCAGATCAAACATCACAATAGGAGGAAGAGTTGCACAGAAATGATGAAGGGAAATTGTTCTCTTCTGTTTGCCTTCACTTCGTTTCGGGCTATGTGAGGCGAGATATTTGCAGATGAATATCTCTTTTCCGATTGGAACGAACGACTCATAATTTGACCGAATTTTGGCATGTGAGGCCCGGGTTAATAACATGGTTAACACCAACATTGTCTCGTAGAAGCATACGTCTAACGAAGATGATTATGACATTTAAACATTTGATACACTTACACAATTTATTATATCATATTATATTATATTCCAATATGAATAGAAAAGCATATGTTTTTTAATTGTAGTTTGCTCACAATAACTATATTTTGTACAGCTCAGAACATCCAAACAGAAAGAAAAATCTGTAAAAGTAAAAGTGTTTCAAACGCAGAATACATGCCAATCATAATATTTAAAAAAAAATCTAAATCCAAGATGTGTGTGTTAATAGAACAAATATTGCTCTAAAAAGTATATTTGATGTTTAAGCAATTAAAATTAGTGTTTAAAGATCGAAAGTCAACGAATAAATTTCAAAATGAAAAAATCATTAAAAAAAAAAAATCATTTATTTAAACATTTATATGAACTGAAATAATTGCCTCGTCATTCTAACTGCCTTGCCTACAGAAACTGTTCATTAAAAAAAAATAGCGGACACACTACTTTCTTTTATGACCCTCCTGCTTTACTTCCCCCTAATAATGAACATAATTAATTGATATCTTCCCCCTCTTAGACGAACATCTTCCCTCTGCCTTTAGAAATATATTTCTAGCTTGTTGCAAGGAAGAACCCTGGAAATTGAAGTTGTCAATGTTTGGACTCTATTATGTCCAGTGATTTCCTTCTGTTTGGTTATTGGCGATGTCAGCGGCTAAGACATACAAAATGTAGCATGACTTGCGGCCCATACTCCCTTTATGACTTCCGCTTTAGGGTAAGCACATCGAAAAGAGGGTTCACGAGGATTTAAGACAAATCTTTAGAAGAAAAAGAAAAAGATGCACTTTTAACCTTTTGAAAATAATGATTTAAAAAAAGCATTCCTAACATAGCCTCGTTGTAATAAGAATCGTGTAATGCGGTAAATATATACATTTAGTATTTTGAAAGAACTCACAATCTTTATAAACATTTTCTTTGTTTGTGAATGTTAATTTCTTTTCAACTATATACACGGTTGGTCTAGTGAATGCAAACTTAAAACCGTCTGTGAGGTTTGTATGCATGGCTATAACTATGAATTGGATATCACATCATCAAATGATATCTTGAACAACTCACACATTAAGTTAAGCATAACTGACTAAAAAGGTGCAATTGTGTATACTGACTTAAAATAGTAATAACGGGATAGATTGAGTAGATTACAAAACAACAACAACGAAACAAACAAACGAACAAACAAACAAACATCTAAATTGTGAAAGATAACTCTCGGTTTTTTAAATATAATGAACTTGTTTCCAGATTATTCTGTCTAGAAGCTATTGAAAGCGAAGTAGGGAATCTGAAGAAAGTTTAAAAAAACAACACTTCTAATTTCATGAAGACTGTTCATTAATCTTGGATGTTTGAATGATGCCCTTTTAACCAGTATAAATAATACAAGGACAAGCTTCACTCTCCAATATAATCAACTGTAGAGTTTAAAATAAAACTATCAAGAATATAATAAATGTGTATTGTTGATGTTCAGTAATGTACACACGAGACAAATAAAGTATTCGACAACTTCGATAGACAGTTCCACACAATCAGTTGTCATGTGTGTTGGGGGTGAAGAAATATTGAGAGGGCTTGAATGTATCGAATGTGCGAATAATTTTCGTATCCAGTGGTAACACACTCTTGCAATGGCCCAGTGATGACACACCCTCCCCATGATATCCCAGTGTGCCCGTTTCTCGCCTGTTGTGCGTGTTTGACCCTCTTGCAGTGACCCGAGAAATTACTTCCTGTGTGCCCGAATGTGCTTGTTTGACTGCGACCTAGTAGGAGTAAGTTCCCGGATATTGGTATGATATCATAGCCTCGTTGCCTACATTCTCCTGAAGCACTAGGAAAGTTAGAAGAAGACGCTGAAATTGGGATTAAAATGAATATAGAAAAGAAATTACGAGTTCAAAAAAATGATTCGGATGAAATCATGTAAGTAGCACGTGTAATGGGCAACATTAATTAAAAGGAGTAACATAAATGAATACTAATTTGATTATTGTTACAAGATAATAAGTTGATATCAAGTTGTTTATTTTAAGTAATAATGGGTATAGAAAAGTAATAAGGACTTTATTTACCGATGATAATAATTAAGATATTAATATTTTTTCTCCTGAAAACATATCTTTTGTTATTTATCTTGGTTATTCTCACTACCCGTAAGAAAATTTTAAACATCATCTCAAGTCGGAATTTTATTTAGAGTATTGTCATCATTGCTACCTCTGATGACACACGTTCCCTTCTCAGTGATATGTTCTAATTAATCTGACTGCATGCGCCAAGATAACAGCACTTATTAAAAAGGTGCTCACTGCTTAATATTTAAACGAATATTTGATTGTATAAATATATTTGATCTTGTAATTATATATGAACAAAATAAGTGGTTGAAATAATAAAATATCAAATATCAAAAGTCTCTATGATATTTATTTGGATAATAGCCAAATTGTCTGAGCAATAAGGGAAGCGATGAGGTCCTGCAAAGGGGTGAAAAGGGCAACAAAATTATTACATATTGCTTACCGATATGTCACCAAATTGAATGTGGATTATCACATATGGGTTACATGCATAAAGCACCACTTTGTGTGTGTGTGAATAATACAGGGTGTTATTATCTCTCTTTTTCTTTTTCGTCTTCTTCTTCCTTTTCTTCTTCTTCTTCTTCTTCTTCTTCTTCTTCTTCTTCTTCGTCTTCTTCTTTTTCATCTTCTTCTTCTTCTTCTTCTTTTTCTTTTTCATCTTCTTCTTCTTCTTCTTCTTCTTCTTCTTCTTCTTCTTCTTCTTCTTCTTCTTTTTTCCCTTCTTATTTTGAATGTGCATGCAAATTTGCATGCTCTATTAGATTATTAGACTTAAAAATATAATATCCAAGAGCATAATTTGTTTGCATACCATTATATATACATCTTTTGGATCTCAAAAACAAATTTGGAGCATTTAATCTGTGTCAAAAAAAAATCGGACTCTTCAGGTGCTTATCCTTTGGAAAGGTCTATATAAAGATGCAAATGTTTTGTTATCTGTTTAAATAAATTGTATCACAGATAAAATAGTGTCCATTTTCATCGTATGATCTTTAAAAGGCATTAATAAATATTATCAAAAATGCATCTATATCGCTATACTTTTTTTCTTGTCTTGCTTCTGTTTGTTTGTTTGTATTGAGGTTTGTAATTGTTTTCATGAAATCCTTAATTATAACTAAACAGAATCAACCTAAAAGTCAGAAGTCACAATTACCTAATGCAATATACTTTTATGAATTCGTCTGAAAGGCATCGTTTAACAATGTTAAATCTGAGATGCATGGCCTTACGTGTTGTCAGTGTCTGTGATATTGAAGCCCTAAAACAATTGCGCTTCAAAATGATCATGAAGTGCCTCAAAAAATTATTAACAAAATCTTTGAGAGACCGGTTTTACCATACTCATTATCCCCAATAGAATGTAGGGTTATAAAAACCGTTAGGAAAACGGAAAATTTGATTTCGATATCCAATCATAAATATCTTGATAATCAGACAGGCGATCGGCTTGTAAAATGCAAGGGGTTCCTGACTGACCTAAAGGTTTATAATTATCATTGCAGCATGAGCTAAATCCAGGATTTTGTTTTAGAATCTGAGACAATGTTACCGAGTCACTTTAAATAGAAGTACCCAAAAAGTAAAGAGACTCCTGCTACGTCAAGTCATCAACACTACATATCAGAGTAGCACCACCATCCAATTATAATCGCACCCCTACCAATCAAGATCGCACCCCTCAGCATAAGATCGCACCCCTCAGCATAAGATCACAGCCGCTAACGCACTAATAATGGGCTATCACCCGCTTCCTATCTTCCTATCGCAAATAAAAAAGACATGATGCCTAAAAGCTGAGCAGACGACATTTAAAGGTAAAGTATGTATCTGGTAAGTTTCCAACCAACCAACCATTGCACAACGCGAAATACCATGATTAATATTCCATTTGATAATTATATTGCTGTTTGAAATGTCTTTTTAAACACTAACTTATATTGGTAAACCATTTGCCTAGCAAAAAGAGATATTGCGAAGCCATCAAGGTAGGCAGTGGCACTTCAAAATCATGCGCCACAGACTGTTCGTAAATGTCTTGACGAACTCTGAAGAAATACTCTTGCATTAACAGATAGGGATTTGGAGTATATCTTGTATAACATATATGTGTAGTATCATTAAAAACGTATGACAGCGTAAATTCAGTTAACTTCTTCTGATATGAATTTAAGAAAATGCTGTGTTTCCAAATATAAATTATCAAGATATGTTCAAATAAATGAATGTTCCCATATATTTATAAAATGAAAATCGTTTGTAATGATATATCTGTAAGTATATTACACTTCATACGTCAATATACATGTAGAACTAGTGCAGCATTCCTTTTTCTTCAGATCATTGAAATCACCTTTAAGGTAATCTTTAAGGAGAATATACAAGAAAGAGGACCTTAAGCAAATGGCGCCAGTGCTATCGGTTTTATCACACCCTAAGGAAGATAGCGCCGAGTAGTGTTGTTTCTTTCTATCACATTAGTTGTTTTACCACTCCGATAACCTTCCTTGTGTTGATCTTTAAACAAAACCACACAAATCTTCCTCTTTCAGAACGGATTACGTCATAATGAAGACAAAACAGAAAGATGTCTCAAGTAAGCGACAATTGTTGCAAATCCTGTTTAATGAGAAAATGTTATTTTTCTTTCGTGAGAAGTGGCAAGAAATTCTTAATTGATACTTATTTTAATGCATTTAGTTATTTTTATTAAAAATTCTATAGCTACAATTTTGCAATATAATTTGCTCGGGTTTCTTAGGTTATTTCAATCTAATACGATACACCACCATCAGTTATTCTTAGAGCATATCCATTCTTACATTTTAATCAAAAGAAAATGTGATGTAAGGAAAAATATATATATTGCCGTTTGTGTTATTCATTATGGCATTATCATTGGTTCGATAAGAAATATACAATTATATTTAGCTTTCATGTCCTCTTTCATTAAAAGATACAATAACTAAATATATAAATAAAAACTTATACAAATGCTTTAAAAAGAAGGAAAAATATATAATATCGATGCTTATGTTAATAATTGTTTCGACTTATACACTCATTTGGTCGTGTAACTGCAGACGATATCATATAGCATACTTTAGGCTACTAGAACACGACTTTGTATTTTGCTATCGGCAGTCAACACAAAGAGAGCAAGATTACCATATCTTCCAAGCTAGAACAATGGAGAGCTGTGTGTTTGTTTGTTTGTTTTCCTTTGAACATGAATGAATATTATGATCATACATCAGTTATTTTGTTTTATCTTTATCTTCATGTTCGGTGTTTCTGTCACTCATTTAATTGAATTGGAAATGACTTATTAACCCCCGGGGGAAGAAAAAAAAAGGAAAAGAAAAACACAAACATAACCACTATTTAAACAGAATAATGAGTGTTTGTAAGGGTAAAAATAACTCATCAGCATTCTGATTGTTTTTTCTACTCATGCGGAAGGAAGTTGTACTAGAAATGTCACATGAAAATGATTGCTCTTAAAATGCCCTAAGATTCTAAATATATCAGAGCATTTCACTATACATAATGTCAGCGAAATTCAATAAATATTTGTTTATATTTATCTGTTATCAGTTTGCAATGCACAAATATTCTGCAATGATGTTTTGCATGATCAATCTTTAAACATATCTTCTAGACAGTTTTGTTCACACTGCAACCACATGACCAGTCCTCAGCTGTATCTGTAAACAAGCACTTGAGTTGTTCTTTAAAGATAAAGTTGAGTTCCGGTCAGGCGATTGCATTGTGAAAGAAACGGTGTGAAATCGTACAGAAAAAGTTGATCATGTAGCACTGGTGTCTACTGCAAGGTTCTGGAATCTTCAAAATCATAAGAAATCTGGCCCAGTCTTGGTAAAAGTAACGAGCACTTTACACAGAAAAATGTACAATGGACTACACTGACTGTCTACACAAACATGTGGCATAAAAATGTGGTCCTCATTTTTAAGTTGCTACATGTCATATTTAGAGTATGAAGGCATTTGAAGAGCCATGCTTTCCGAGAAAAAAAGTTCTCTAAAGTTCTTTCAAACTTGCATAATAACAATGAAAACGCTCACAAATTATTTTTCACCTCTCCCCAGAACTCAGCATTCAAAGTAAAACAGCAACTGGGTGATTCTAAATTCCGCGAGCAAATGAAATGAACTGAATCGAATGTCGAACATTCATGTGCATGTTGCGAAGTTTCAATTAGTTGGAAGACTCCTTTTGGGTTTTACGTCATCGGTGGAAACTTTTTTTTCTTTGGATTGAAACTCAAAGAGATGAGTTTATGGGGGACCTTTGGCCGGCATATTCTTCAAATTAGCGTGCAATGAGATTTCCGAAGTGAATGAGAGAGGCGGAAACCCAATACTGACATAAGCTGATCTTTACCATTCCAAACAGCACATGGTAAAGAAATCGGATATCGTAATATCTCTCAACTCCACCAAAAGCTCCAGTAAACGTCGTCGTTTAAAACTAATCATTTCATTCTGTCAACTTCGATGAATCCAAACGTGAATGTTTGGATGGGTCTGTAACGCGATACCCTAAGAAGTGTACATTCATGTCTGATCTACAGTGGCGTAGCGTACAGAGGGCACCGAGGGGCTGGGGCATGTGCCCCCAATTGGATTTTGAATAAAAATGATAGAGAGAAAGTGAGGGATAGGAAAGCAAAAATAGGGCTCCTACTCCTTGCTCATCGTGGCTTCGTCAATTCGAATTTCCTCCACTTATTACCTGAAGTCAAAGGCCGGTGCCCCCCTTCCATTAATAGATAGACACATGCTATGCTCTTGCAGAGGCCATATTACATCGATATGTGTTTGATGATGTTCTCATGTTTATTAATCACGAATTCGAAAGGTAATTGACTTTAGCATGAGTATTTTGATCATTCGTGATTTCCCGATTTGTACCTGTCATATATTATGACAAGAGCAAACAGAATTGAGAACATAAAAAGATATCATATGATAATAAACGGGAACATCGGTTGTCACGATGTTTTGAAAAAATAGTTTGATGTTATGGTAATAATTATCAAAGTATTATACAGATTTCAATATCAATAAGGCTTTTATCGCACTTGGCATTTATATTTATTTACATAAAAAGTAAAAATATAAATTAAGAGAAAATGTGGTAAATAATGAAGAAAAAATACGGGACTAGTAAATGTAGGGGTAAATGACACATTTCTTGTTTTGGTAATATCTCATGTTATTTTAATAAATATCGGAATAATTAATTCAGAGTAAATCACAATATTGGGTCAGCTGACATAAATCGGAATTGTTTTTAAGAATACCAATGTAATTATATCAATACCATACCATATTCTCTCTAACGACTTCTGCAAGCACGAGACCGTTTTCATAATTTTGTTACATACAATACTTGCATGTGTAATCAGTCAGGTATAATGCAAAGATCCGTGGAGCAGTATTCACTTTTCAAACAGATCTTATTGTCGACACGGTTATTCAGCAGTATAGTATATAGTATATATAGTATATACACATTTAAAAAAGATAATTAACAATTTCAGGCCAAAAGATGAACTATTCTATCCCATGTATGCGGCCTTTGTACTTCTAAATTAATGATACCAAGTAGACCAATTATTTCTCCAAAAACTAAGCATGTTTATGTAGTTGATCGTGTAGTATCCTCGAGCTTATAGAGAGAAATATACATACTAATGTTTGCCAGAAAATTTCGAACATACTTTGTAAAGCAGTTCAGGGACAGGTGTATGCAAAATGAGACCACTTTGATATTTCACTATTATAAAGTTAAATGGTTCTTTCAAATCATTTTCTCCCTTCCATCATTTTCGCACACACGCTTTGGACAAAAGATTTACACCTTTTTGAAGATGCTTTTAATGTTGCCACTCGTTCGACCTTCGACCTGCCATAAGTAAATCATAACTGCAAACAAAAATCGTAAACAAGTCCCCTTCTCTCTCTCTCTCTCTCGGTATCTCTATCTCTCCATCTCTTTCTATTTATCTATCTATCTCTGTCTTTTCCCTCATTTTCAATCATACCCTTTCTTTGTTAAACCTCCCTCCATTTAAAGACGCCAGAGTCAAGGTTTGAAAATGCACCTACCTCTCCTCTTCTCATTTTCTCTGTCACTTTCTCTGTCATGCTCTCTCATTAGCTCAATAAATGCTCAGTAAATGCACTGAAACATACCCCCCCCCCTCTTTCCCTATATCTTCACCATCTCTCTCTCTCTCTCTCTCTCTTTCTCCCAACCTCCTTTACTCTCTGAGAAACTGACCCTCCTTTCAATTTGTCCCCTACTCATTCTCTTCCACGCTTTTTTGATATTTCTCTTATATATCCTTTAATTCTTCTGTCTCTCTTTCTCTCTCACTTCCTCTCTTTCTGTCTCTCATTAGCAGACCATATTTCTCCAAATTGCACACTCGTTTCCCTCGCAACAAACCATGAACTTACACATACCCAGTACGTAACAAATAATCGAGTGAAACAAAGAGATATTCATTTTTTGCTGTAGTTGAACAAATTCCTGGGAGATTATCCCGAGAGTTGGACTTTATTTCTTCATTGCAAAGATCTTCTTTCAATATTCAACCAAGACACAAACTCAGTTACTATAGTGACGCATCACTGAAATACATTTTGTTCGAAATTCACATTCATTCCCCGAAATGATTATAAATACTTGAAATAATTGTATTATTATGGAGCATTTAGAAAATTTAATCATATCAGTTTTAAACAGTTTTCTTTCAAAAATTGTAATAATAGTCATTTAACATTTGAAATAATATATTTTATATATTATTTACGCATTGATGGATTATTTTCATTGATAACGCATGTGCGTTTATGTATTTAATGTTTTTTTCGAACAAAATCCCTTCATTAGCGAATCTTTCGTTGTCAAGGAAAAATTTAGCCCCACCCTCACATGAAGGTGGCTAAAATGAACAATGTACGAAGAATAAAAGCCACTATATTCAATATTTCATATAAATAAGTATCAATTTACAGTACATAATGTATTCTTTAAAAAAACAAATATCTTCTTTACTACATCCGAAATCTTAGCGCGTCTTTTTCCAGCGGGTTCAACTAGCGCATTACAGATAGAGGAGAACATAAATAAGTTCAAGTTTTCAAAAAACTCGACTCTAAATTTTGTACAAATCGACAAACACTTGTTCTATATTAGGGAGAAAAGCTCACTGATGAACACGTAATATTCTTCTAAAGACAAGATAAATTGGCCAAAATTTACAAACTGCTATCAACTTTTTATAAACAAAAGGAAACCTTTCACTGTAAAGTAACAGCGATAGAGCATTCCAATTATTTACTCTTTTTTTACAAAAAAGAATACCTTCCAGAGAAAAAAACAGTGACAACAACATAAGAAACAAGTAGAATATAATCCAACATGAAATTTGGAAGATATTCCCATGTCTTTGTTACGTCATCAATCTGACATGCTTTTGTTTCAATTCAAAAGCTTCAGATTAAACACACACAAAACATCAATACAATAACAGATGAACAGAATACAGATTTGAAGAAGAAGAAACTAATGTCAGGCAGACATGTTGCTTCATCCAAATATACAACTATAATTTATCTCCTATAACGTTTTGAATATTTCTTCTTTTTTTTAATTTAAATAACAATTTCTATTATATCCACTGTTTTGCATACTCAGAATGACATTGTTGAATTCATATTTAACCTTTAATGTTTACGTGAAAAGATTTTGCGAATTTATTCTAAATGTCAACGATCAATTAAAAACAAGAAACTGTCTAGTCTTATTGACAGGATGACATGAATTTCAAATAGTAAAATTTGAGGTAACTATAAACCCAATTAATCTGTGTAATTGTATTAAATTGGCAACGTCAAAGTGTAATCCTCTCAAGTGTCTGACGCTCCAAAGTCCCACTGTCTATTAGGGGTTGACGAGACGTCATGAGGAAACAGGACTGCTTTGAAATTATACCACACACAAAACCAATTTCAATTATGATGTGCTATATCTTCCATTCTTTCACAGTCATAAAGAATAGACCAATTCGTTATCGACACCATGGTTATGTGCCCAATTAGTAATTCGATTGATGATTCATTAGCATCATTGTTACGTCATGAAAATGACTGTATTGCTAGACCCTGTTTGTAATGAATACCTCATAATTCATTGAATAACTCAATAATGTATCACAATGATTTCAACTGATTAGAAAGGAAAGGAAATTGAAGAGCAGATTTAGCTTCATAAGGTCCTGGCATAATGCTTGAAAAACATGAATTCTGACCGTCCAAACGAGGACGGTCAGTGCATTCTCTCAGAGAAGAGGGAGAGAAAAATAACCCCAAAGAGAGATGATAATTTACTACCTTGAATATAGGTCTTAACTCCCGGCGATGCATGTAATTCAGAAAACCCTTGGTAGTTGATCGTCTGTGTGGTAACGAGTATTCTTACATCAAAATTGCCCTAACACATGTTCTGTTCAATCCAGATATATTACATTTGAAATGGGGACTGAAAACTTATAAGAGGAAACTTATTGTGTGCACCGGGGCATTTATTTATAGAGTGTAACCAGATTGGTTTTTATATATCGGGGGATCACCTCCGCAGACTTCCCCCTTATAGCCATCGAGAGGTTGAGCCTCAGAGGGCAGTTCATATTGAGCACATTGGCCGTGGTACATGTGGTGCTCTGAATACACAGTTTTCTGTAATGATTGTGAGCTTTCCAGCACGAAGTCCTCGTCATAATTCTGGGGTCACGTGACCACACGGCTGGCGTCGCACTGTCAGTTTGACGGCGTACATCTCGTAACTCTCTTACACACTTCAGCTGTCGCAGTCACTGCCTTCGTGTAGGGCAACTCTTTTGCATTATATACGCTTGCACCAAGAAGAAAAAAAGAAAAAAAATAACCCTGAGTTTTTAATGCAGAAAGGTTGATTAGAACATCGATGTCATGTATAAATCACTACTGCTCACAAAGCGGCAACGTCATACTAGCTGCTTTCAACGCAGACGACATTTTGCGAAAACAGACAACCACGATGACTGAAAAACCGACTAACCGCATTACCAATAATATTTGTATTTGATACATCTATCCTGTCCATTTTCAGGCTTCTGTCAGTCATTTCTGTGTTTTATCGAGTCCGCTCACCATCTTTTGTATGCTTTGGAGTTCATTAGTGGCTGCGCTGATCGACCTTGCGGGCGATGTTGGCACGTCTTTACTGGCTGGAAGTGACGATGAAGACGATGTCGGCGACGTGGACGCTGAGGCTGCCGTGAGCAGAGATGACCCACCGAACGCTGAGAGCGATGAATGTAACGCGCTTTCATAGGGGATGGGCGTGGCTAGGGGGTTAGCTGTGGTGACCATGGTGGTGCTGGTGATCGGCAGGTGGTAAGGGGAAAACCTTAATCTGGGATGTCCATTCAATATTGCACTAGTACACGGGTTGCTGGCATACATGGAGCTGAGGGCAGCGGCCTCTGAGTAGAGACTGCCAAAGCTGGCCGCTCCCCCTTGCGAGGAAAGAAGACCTGCAGCGTGTGCCGCCCCAAAAGCGAAGGGATGGGTGTCTAAATAACTCGGATGTCCAGATGGGGAGTGGGAGGAGCTGCTAAAGGGTAGCATGTGCTGCATCGCCCCTAGTCCTGGTACGGCACCATGAAGCGCATGAGGATTGAGAAACAACTGCTGAGGTGTAGGGTAGATGGGCGTCACGACAGGTGGATGAGAACCGTGTAGTGATGAGAAGGACGACCCAGCCGAACCAAGGTGTAGACTTGCAGGAGAAAGCCTTGAACTAGGTGGAGAAAGTCTCGAGCTCGGAGGAGAAAGTCTTGAGCTAGGTCCGTCACTTTTCCGCGAGTCTGATCGCTCATTGTGATCAGTTTTCTTGTCGATTGAACTGTCATCCTGACTTAATCTGTGTTTACCATCCATCCTCCTCTCGTGGTCCTTACAGCTCACATCCCTCATCTCCACGTCATCTTTGGAGCTCGAACTTCCATGTGGTCCCCCCTTCGTGTCCGAAGGTTTACACTTGTTCAGGCCAGGTCCGTTCAGGCGGCCCTCGCTGGCTAGCCTCGCTAGTTCGTGTGACGAATGACCTGTCAGAAAGAAAAAGAAAAGAAAGAAAAGAGAAACCCGTTATAAATCATATATCTTGTGAATTCTTTGCAGACGATTAGCTCGCGAGAAAATTTCACGCTAGGTGCAAAACACACAGCATTGCGCGCCTTGCAGTCGCCCACCCCGTCTCTAGGCTTGACGCGAGGAGGCGGCAATCGTGACAGCTTCGAGTTTCGCTCAACCCCTCATTTAGAAGCTCATAAAATATACACTATCTGTGTCTACCAAAATAACTCATTAATATCGACAAGATATATATCACAATTCATCGGACAAGGGCGCGAAATGCCAGCGGAAAGACTTCGAAGAAATAATAGAAGGGGTAGATGACGTAGATGGAGAGAGGAGGAGGGAGGTACTTGGGGGAGGGGGAGGGGGGTTCATGAGTTTGTAAGCGTGTGGCCGTATGGATATTATGGTGTATACAAAGTGTCTGGGCTGTACCAGCAGAGTGTCAGTATTTGAAGTCGGAGTTGTGAAAATCTCCGCGGGCATATCTGGGTGATGAATGAGCTAACGTTTACTCCATTCCTCATAGACTCAACTGACAAGATTCCCGAAGACTCTTTTCTCTCTCCCACCCCTCCCTCTATCTCTCTCTCTGACCTTGTATCTCTCGATCATCTTGCTTCTCTAAACTGCTTTCATTTCCAAACCTCCCATCATGCGACATTACCATCCCATTCATACACTTCTCTGCTTATTAGGAATAGGAGGAGTAGAAGGAGGAGAGAGGAGGGGATGAGGAGGAGAGGAGGAGGAGAGGGGATGAGAGCGGGAGAGGAACAAGTGATGATGAATCGGTAGACATTTTGTTACGTCTTCCGTGTCGGAGGAGCGTAACATCGAGCCGCCACCCTGGCTACCATAAGAGCATCTTCGTTTGGAGATGATTCACCTCTCTCTCTCTCTCTCTCTTCTTTCTCAATTATTTCTCTCTCGAATAGTTGTATCTCTCTCAATTTCTACCTACAATCGTTTTGTCTTTATAATCTTTCTCTTTCACTATGTTCAATTTGGGGTAGGTCTATGGTTCAATTCTCATTATTTTAATGTTAAAATGCCATCTTGCATACTTGCATCATCATATTAGTTCTCTTAACAGCTTCTTTTGAAGCTACCCTTTTCATAATATGTATCCCTCGCTATGTTCCCCTCTCTCTCTCTCTCTGTGTCTCCCTATCTCATTTCCTTTCTTTATTAATTTGATTTTGTATATATCTCCACCATTCTCTCTTCCCATTTCGTTATCCTCTCTCATTCTCCCTTTCTGTTTCATTATCATTATCCACTCACTGTCTCCCCCCCCCCCTCTCTCTCTCTCTCTCTCTCTCTCTCTCTCCCTCTCTCTCTCCATGCTGCCCCTAACCAATTCCATCTCCCTATCCTGCGAATAGACGGGGCTCCTTGAATCACAAACATTGATCTAAAGTCGCCACATTTCTTCAACAGTCAAGAAATAAATGTATATACACTGCTGGCATTTTCGGTGGAGAGAGATTGCTTCTATTAATCGCTGCTTTTCATGATTTTTTTTTCTTTACCCGTTTGTAATTTTCGCATATCGAGTTTATTGAACCTGCAAACTAACACGTAATCCTCCAATGTTCCATTTAATTCCAATTTAACGTGATGTTTTCAAATCAAATTACAGAATTCAGTCGGTGAAAGTTATTTTAATGACATGATCCATGCAATATAAATCAATGGTTCAAAATAAAATATTCGATAAGACTTTAAGTGAATGAAATATATAGAAAATATTGAATTTCACTGCTTGAAAGCTTACGGTTATTGTTGTTTAAGCCTCATCATCAAAATCAAATTCACTCTATTTGGGAGTAGCTAAGCATCGCATCATACAACATTTAGGGAAAATTTGGCCGATATCATTTACATATTTTCATAATGAACCATTCTGATTATTCGAAAGAATATCAGCTTTACGGTGCCAATGACATCATCAATGACGTGGGACTCACCTCGTTCTCGTTCTCGTTCTTCGTGTCTATCGTTACTGGTAGTGCTGACCTCAGCGGTCTCGGCCTCCTGGTCGCTTGGGATGTCATCACCGTGGTCGATTTCGTATGTGCCCGTCGCGCCAATGTATTTCCTGCGATGCAAATTAAAGGGAAAATGAAAGATGATACGTTAATAACGGAGTCACAATCATCACAATCATCATTATTATTATCATCACCATGATCATCATCTTCATCATATACACACAGGGTGAAAAGTGATAAGGAGTGGAAATCACCTTTTTAGGAAAAATTATAGGGATCACTTTGTTTTTATAGTCGACTCCACTCCAAAATAGAGGATTTGATTTTACACGGTGAGAGTGGATTCTGCTCTTGGTGAGTGTGGGTCACGTGTATTGTAATTCTTGCCGTGTTGATTCATTCTAATTTACGGTTATGGCAAAAACGTCCCATTCCCCTAATTTTAGGAGGCGAAAAATACAACACAAAGGGTGAACGTTCTTTACACACAATAACATTTATAAACAATAAACATACGATGGGGGTTCAACCTGGCGCCAGAGCTAAAACTATTTAATGTAATAAACTGCACTGCGAACAAAATATAATTGCGGTAGGATGTTTAATGTTGTAACATTTTGCCGACTTTAACCCGTGCACCTATCCCCCAAAATGTCTTTTCGTTTATGACCATGCTCTTCTTACGAGATCGTTCAAAAACATGATTAATGTACAAGGTATGGTATAACGTGGTTCTTTCCTGGAATTCTATAATGATTAGAGGGGGGGGGGCAAACTTTAAGGGTCTATTTTTACACATTCGTTTTATTAATTATGAAAAGGGTAGAGGGAGACATTCACTTTGTCTTGAGGTTGACAATACTGTCAATAGTAATGGGATATAATGTAGCAAGTTTCCCCTATTCTGGGGTATCGTTTCGTATTATCTCGTTTATCGAATAACGTACCATTTAAGCATTTCAGTAGTGACACTTCAATAGAAGCGGGGTTTGATTTAAAAGATAAACAACGAACTAGGGCCTCCGAGGTAGACTATACATGACACGTGCTCTATGTTTGTATGGTATTGTGCATGGGACAAAGAGAAAATGGAACGATGGTACAGTATTTATGACTACTGGCGTCGGTCCGCGTCATTACCCTCAATCCAACAAATACCAAAAAGAAAGAGGGGTAAAAAAACGACACAAGTGGACGGCCAGACGTGTTATTACCATTACCAATTCAGACATTATCATTTTCGTTAATCGACTTTTAAATCTCAGACAGTAGAACTATCTATGGGAGGTTAAAATGGGGCGTATTTTGTGAGTTAAATAACACCGATCAGGGAAATCGCATTCTCAAAGAACAAAAAGACTCATATCACGAAATTTACACACCCGCCTCGGTTACGTCTCACGGTAATTATGAACATCACAAAATAATAATGTTTCATTGAGTTGAAGTGAAACTTGTCTGGACACGAACAAAAATCCACAGTTATATAATTCAGCTGAAACTAAAAAGTGCCAGCAAGCTTAATTTGTTAAGTGTCTGTTTTAAGTGCCGCAGACACGTTGTTACGTAAGATATCATGGAAGCACTATCGAAAAATAAGAGGGATGGGTTGTCTCCAAAGTCGTTAATTTGAGGGGTGGGTATTTCGATGATTTTTGTTATAATCGCTCGGAGAGAGCCCGCATAATTTCAATGCAAAGGAGCAAACGAGGCGTCTACCGCTCTTAAGTAAAGATGATGGCTATAATTTCCATTTGACCTGTCACTTTAGCCCTCATGCACTTATGTAGTCATGTGATAAAAGTACGACGAACCTTAAGAAGGCTTCATGACCTGACACGAGTTATATAAATTAGTATTGCGTTATTAAACCGAAATGAAACTAGTAATAATAGTGGTTGTAAAATTGGTGGACTCGAGAAATAAAAATACCAATGACGTTATCAATTAGCCCCTTCTTAGTTTTTGGTTTTGTTTCCACTCCTTGCCGCAATGGAGTGACTTGGCAAAGATTAATCAAAATGAATACGTGTCTATAAAGATGATATATTCAAATGTTACATGACTGAACCACCCCCCCCCCCCACCCGTCCCTCCCGCCCTCACCATCCCCTACACAACAGTCACATGAATTAAGAGGTGTTTATTTCGCTCAAGTCTTACAGGTGGATCCATATGGTATCTTTGAAGTGCAAAGTGTTAATGTCTGATGTATACACTATCACGCGAGAAAAGGTTGATTACATAATCACATCACAAGACACTCTCTAACCCCGAGTACCCTTGCGGTGCACTGTTGGGAATTTGGGAATGTAATGTTCAATTATATTTTTATTTCATCTGATGTCACTAACGGTCATGTTATCACTCTCACACTACCCTCAATTCCATTGTTACAGAAGCTTTAAAACATCCACATAAAATGATTCTTTCAAACTCAAACTCAAAAGTAAATGTTCAACTATTTCAATTACAGCAGTTATCAAATTAATTAATATGTTTGAATGCAGACGGATTATCTCAACGGCTTAAGGACATAACGAGTTATCCCGTGGCATGAATTAAGGCGGGATCAGGAAATTATCAAATTAAGTGATCTTTATTAGAAGACGGTGCATGAGACTAGAGTCGTGGTATGTTAGTGCTGAATCATGTTAAGCAGACGGTCAGATGAAAACGATCTCAATTATTTTGCGCAATTCATTCAAAGTACATCGCAAATAATGAATTCATTATTTGTCCACTACATAATAATGCATTTTCACAAAGTGACTGAACATTGTTTTTTTATTGTGTGTGTGTGCGTGTGCGTATGTGTGTGTTATTTTCCATGCAATACAATACACAGATGAGTATGTTTATTTCATGTATCTATTCAAATTTAAATCTACACTGGACAGAGTTTGAGTATTTTTGGAATGTCTGAAGAAAAATTGAGAATCTCTTTGCATTGTAATGTCTCACATTTTTTCCCTTTTTCGTCTTTTTTTCTTCAAAATTTCCATCAGACGAGGTCAGATCTCAAAACATTCGGAGGCAAAAAGTGCAAGTGATTCATTATTATGAACGACACACTCACATCTCAATGAGGTGGTCAGTTTACTCATGTCATGTTCCTATGGTCAAGCTGGATGCAGCCTGCTCATTAAGACGTGCCAACTAGCTGTGATCAATTTCCTGTATGACCATTATCAGGGTTAGTAGCCCGGGCCCTGGCATTCGGGGGGGGGGGGGGACGGACATCAAAGTTGTTGTTGTTGTAGATTTCAAATTCTGCAATTTTAACTGATTAACTTCTAAGTTGAGTATCAAAGCATGTATGTCTGCTTACCTTTTCTCTCTCTTCCCTGCCCCTGTATCTCTGAAACCTTTAGCGAATGGATTGTAGTCGATCTTTAGTTGGGTGATCTGCAACAAAGAAAAAGAAATACAATTTTAAAATGACTGATATCACTATTCAAAAGCATCATATATTATAACTTTATCAGTATAAGAAATAAAAATAATATAAAAATTTGAAAGAAAAAAAAAAATCTTTAAAAATAAAAAGTACATGGATCGTCGTGTGTTAATTGTCACTGTGTTGTTGTTGTTGTTGTTGTTAGTGCTATATATTTCTTTATGGTACACGTGTTTTAGGGTTGTTGTTTCTTATTTTGTTTATGGGGGGGGGGTGAGTGGGTACATTTTTCACAGTCAATTCTTTTAAAGATTTATGTTTATTATTAGAATATGGTAAGGATTTCAACTGAAAGTGATATGAGAATCACCCTTTTCCCTTTAGTATTAGAAGTACTACACTTTGTAATTGAAATAATACCCTCGGAATGGGCATGACTAAATGACTCCCCAGTGATATCTTTCGCTGAAATCCAATCGCTTTTTCAATTTGCTTTACGCCAAAAAAGACATGCCTCCGTGACACCTCCGCATATTGGCCAAATTTCACACTGCAGAATGTGCCAGTATTTCCCCTACAAGCCATTATCATTGGTAAGGATGTCTAATGAACGAGAATTGGTATATGTCTGTGAATTTGTGAATTGTGTGTAGCAAGGCATGCACACAAATGTGAGTGATAAACTGATGTGTGCGTGTGTAACATGTAACCATGGACGTATAACTTCGTGATAAAAGGTGGGGAGTTAAGTGATTCACGTTTCTGTTTCTCCCGTAATGAGAGTTAGATGTCCCAACTTGATACAGAAAACGTGATTTTTATACAATTTAGAGAGGGGGAGGGTGGGGAGGAGAAGAGAGACAGGAATAGGAAGTTTCCGTCATGAGATTGTCTTTCTTGTTTTCTCCGCCCTCGCTTCCCAATTTATCAAGTCAGTCGCTCAATCATCGCCATCTCCACCAGCGCAGTTTCTAATCTACTTTCATTTGAAGGAGTCGGGCCGCGGCAGCGCGCGCGAGAAGATGCAATCGAGTCCGGAATTCTAAGTAATGTCTACCTGACACAGTCGGCGGGAATGTTCTCCCCTGAGAGTGGTGTCAGGGGGAGGAGGTGTTGGGGCAGACAGACACGAAGGCTTGGGCAAGCCGAAACGGAGCTCGCGACGCGATCGCGTGATGAAGACGGCACGGATAGCGCCGACGAGAAAATTGCTTCATCTAATGAACAAGGTCCCTATGCAACACTTTCGATAATTTTCACTCCTCTGTCGTCTTCACACACAGACGATTTTTGGCTTGGCTCCGGAAAGAGAGAGACCCCAAAGTATGAGAACGAGATGAGAAAAGGCGCGTGACAGAGACAGGGAGACAGAAAGAGAGAGAGAGAGGGAACGAGACGGAGAGATGGAGAAAAATTTGTTATGCAATTACAAGTCCACTCCTTGAAGGACCCCTTATTGTTTGGCACTCACCCACTTTCAATTACCACGAGTGCTTGCCTTATACTTCAATATCGTATTCATGTTCCTTGCATGACCAAAATCTACAACTTAAAATAGATTTTAAAGAAGCTTTGGTCGTGGAAACAGACCCTAAATGTCTCTCAAAGTAGACACAAGCAAGGAGACAAGAGGGATGGGATGGGAGGGGAAGGGGGTAAGAGAGTGCCGGGCTGCGGCGTCGTAGACACGTAATGCGTTAATTTCAACTCGAGCGCGCGACGTTTTAATGAGCTCCGTCACTCTCAAGTGTGATCAACATGGCGCGCAAATGGGTGTTTGGGAGGGAGAAAACGGTGTCACAATTTAGCAGCACGAGATCGTCCGCGCATCATTACACAAATAGCCGCCTTTAGAGCCCAGCCGACACCCATCTTTGCATACAAATTATCTTATGCGTCGGACTACCGGTCAGCAAAAGCAACACAATTTAACTTCTCTTCCTTCTCATATTCCTTTTCACTTAATGTATTTTCCTTTATATTTGCATCGTTGAAAAAGGCATGAGTAATTTAGCGGTTTTTTTTCTCCATTTGGAAGTGAGTTATTAGACTTTGAAGCGAACTAGATTTATGAAATAATAAAACGTTCAACTATTAACGTATATCATATATATGAAGATAAACTGATGCAAGGAGTTTTCACACTATTCCAGAGGCCTTATCTTATGCTAAGGTCCAAAGTGGTTCTCAATACCTGTATTTCTACTAAACCTGATATGTACAATATTTTGAGGTCATATTCCAATCTATTTACTTATAAAAAGATATTCAAGCATCGTTTCGATGGGAAAGTGCCTATTTTTAAGCGACCTTTCTCATGAATGTTTTGGATCCATAATAACAACACATTACAGAGAATGACGCATCAGACAGGGAGAATACAATGGGGATACTAAGTGGGTGGAATGACTAACTCCTGCTTCATAAGGCTTAGCTGATCAGTGTTCCAGTTTTAAAACATGTTCATGAAACATTCAAATGTTACGCAGTGACCCTACCACACCGATTTGCAAGTGTATGTTGTTTTATTCTCAGCTGTTTGTTTGTTTGATTGTTTGTCTATTTGTATGAGTCTACAGACTGAGCAACAAGTGTGCAACGGTAAGGTGTACAATGTCAATGTTATACAGAACGACTTAAAACTGTAGGCAATATCGGGAACACCTTGGGACAAAATAGAGCCCTTTAAATACCATGCTTATTGAGAAATGAGCATAAGGTTAACTGCGAAATGAGAATGAAAAATGATAATGTTATCATCTCATTTTTAAACAGAAGAGGTGATCGTAAGTAGACAAAATGATGTAAACTTAGATTTAAAATTGCGCAAAGTCAGTTGGACTGAGAACTACCCTAGTAAAGTAGTATTGGGCATTTCACCTAGTTTTTCTAGAAGTGAATCCCCCATGGCTTGCATGGAGTCACAGGAGAAATGTCGTTGATTGGGCATGCAAATTGCACCGCATGTCCTACGTTTCTGTTTCGATTACAGCTTCCAAGAAGTTATCCCCAAGACTGGATGCGGTTACCCCAAAAATACGGTCAAAAGGGGACCATGTCGAAATACATAATCCCATATCATAAATCTGACGGAGCCGAGCACTGATCCGTCTCCGTTTTTCTTCCCTTTTCAATTCCATGTCTTCTCGTAAGGCCCTGTCTACACACGATATAGTACGGACATTTAAGAATTCTACATTTTAATTATGATTTTCTTGATTGATATTGTGAATAATTAGTAATGTGACGAATATAACATTGCAAAATGTAAGGGTGTTCGATATTGGAAAAAGCATTTACAGTAAAACATTTTCTTTTTTAATTCGCGCTTCATTGTTACACTATAATGTACATCAAGTTTGAAGGAAAAAAAACCGGAACAGTATACCTCATTTTAGGCGAGAAAGAGGATACCAAAAATGACAACGAATGGATTGATAGACGGCTAAATTGACGTGGAATATCTGTTTGGTAGAAGGGGATGGGAGAGTGGGATGGTATGATGATGTTTTGAGAGTCGATAGCTAAGCTCTTTGGCGTCATCCCCTCGTAGAAGGCGCCAGTTTGCAAGACCCAACTAATCACAACCCGCGACGACTAGGAAATTAAAAATTATTAAACTGGTATCGCCCATGACGCGAAGCGCGAAATCCACTTTCAATTTCATTTAATCGTTTTTAGTGAGAGGGTGAAGATATATATTCTAACAGTGGCATTGCCATTATTACTACTTAATACCAATACATGCAAATGCGTTTTTACTTTCGGATCGCGGGCGGGGAGTTAATTCGCAATTACTGAGCAAAAAAAATCTTGGAGGCACGATAAATTGATTGGAATTTGCTAGGATGACATGTCATTATAACACGAATGCATAATGATCTAAATAGGAACGTCATGTCAAATTCTAAAATACCCTCCGTCTGATAAAATAAAAGAAGAGCTGTCTAAAATAATTTGTAACGAGGGTAAAGCCATTAGCCTATTGCGCAGTATACCGATACGAAATGCAAATCTCCCCAGTGACAAGCATATCACCGGTAAGAAAGACTTGTTTACATCTCATTTTATAATTGATACACTTTGATTTCTTTCTCATCACGCCATTCTCATTTAATATCTCGATATTTTCTGGCTAAATGAAACCTCTCAATCAATCATTCAAAAGAAAAAACAACGATATAATTCACTACATAACACTAAACTTTTAAATATATACAAAACCTAACCATTTGATTTTGTCTCCAATTTAGACTTTGATTCAACATATGACGGTGACAGTGTGGTCAACGTTCTAGAACTTCTTTGAATTATCATGGTAGTACTTGCAACATTTAAATTAATGTGTGTAAAATTAATACACCGTTCATAATAGCCCCCTTTTTTTTATGAAAACGGAATTTCATATTAAGTTCGATAACCTTTTGCTAGCGCCATGTACAATAATTTTGCACCACTTGAATAACAGGTGACGACAAAGTGAAGGTACTTCATCCCATCTTTACACCAAACTTATAGTCGCCCATTACATAATAGCAACAAAATGATGGTACTAATTTTCATCTCCATGTAACACTTTGAACACGTATTATATAACAAGTAGATATTTAAACTGAATTATTATACATATAGTCTAGGACGGAAGGTTATTTTCCAGTTATACGGGTTATTGTACTTTTCTTGTTCACTTAAAACTTTACGGGGTAAACTCGAGCAGATGCTATCATTCACATTCAAAGTGCAATTTTGCCTTGAAAAATTAAAAGAACATGTACTTTGTATCATAATCATAATCCTGATTGTGCAATGTATGATGGATACTAACTTCAAATAATTTCAAACATTGGATAATAGTTCTTCATCTTCTTGACACATTGAAATGATCCATGAATTTAAGATATTGAAAAGTACTGATTTATCAGTTAGTTTTCAGCAATATATATATTCGTCAACCGCCGCAGTATTATTTTACATTTTATTATAATATAAATTTAAAAGGATATTTAAAAACATTTATACAGCTCGATTAAGCTACTGAAAATCACGTGTTGACGGGAGCAAAAACAGCTACTGTTCTCAGCTTATGTTTCTGGTTCATTTAGTTATCAAGTTTTTGTTTCGTTATGACATTGTACCCCACACTTAAAAAAGAAAAATGGCGTTATTTGTCTCACCTTTTCGTTCTGGTAGGCGGTGACACCGATGAAGACCGTCTCGACAAAGACAAAGGTCCTGAACTGGCTCCAGGGAAGCTTGAGAATGTCGTTGGCCTTGACGATGTGGAAACGAGGTTGGTACTTGTGCATCGAATTCAGTATCGTCTGCTTAAAAAAGAGAAGAAAAAGGGAGAGGAAAATATTTAACTGGGATGCACTTATTTCACTCCGTGAATCATTCGAATATATGCTTAAATAAGGGAAGGGTGATTTATTTAAGTATAATGCAATTCGTTTATTGTTTTCATACATAGTAATCTCTTCACTATCATACAAACTGTTTTTCAAGAGAGCAATGTATTGTAAAACAATTGAATTACAATGTAAAACGATAAATAATAACAAAATATGACATTACATAACAAAACAAGAACAAGGATTTTATTTTGTAATGGGCATAAGTATTGGACTTGTGATTACGTCTTAAGATATCATAACGAAAAATGTTAATGTTTAGACTGCTGTTCACTTGTTTGAAAATTCACAAATCCACCACGTGAAAGAGAGTATGTGAATCACATTTGAAATTAATGTATCAATTTGTAGCCATTTGCACAATCGACATGAGAGGTAGAATGATGATTTGGAAACCTTACAATCGACAATTTGCCAGAGATAGTTAGCACTTTTCTCACAATCTATAATGGATCTACAAGTCCTAAACATAGCACGTTTCGTTCACTTGCTCAATCGAGATCTAAAATGTCACCTCTGTGACACAGGCATGACATCACCGGATCGCTCTAGAATTGGCGAGTAAATTGTAAAAGCAGAATTGTCTGAAACCTAGTTAAGGTATGTCTAAAACGGGGGCGCTATAAAATGTAGGGTTAACGACATGTCATTAGAAATGTTGCACATTCACAGGCAGGGCAAAACACATGAAATGTTCTCGTTTCTGTTTTTTCGTAAAGAAAGTTTTTCTCGAAATGATGCCAGATTTTTCAGAATGTATAGGAAATGCATGGAAAGGTTTACAATACACATAGGAAGTAAACAGTGATTTTCAAAAGTTGAAGTAAATTTATCCCCCTAATTATACAAAATTTGCTTCGAATTATATATACAGTGTTTTTACATTTACTTGATCTATTTGAAATGAATTCACTATTACTTTGCCAGGTGATTTCAAATAAGATTCTAATGACAAAGTTTTTATACATTCATCTGGATGCCGATGACGAGAATATAGTTGATGTTTTTATATAGTCTGTGGTCTTGGACAATTCGAATGTACGTCATATGTGGGGTGTGATCTTAAGCTAAACACCTCAACCCAATGACAAAGCATACATCGCCAGAAACTTGAAGGTGTCAAAACCAAGAAAAAACCCTGTCATTCCAACACCTCCATGGCACAGCTTCGGCCATCTTTGGCAAGGTTTTGAGCGCATTTTGTGGAGTGAGAAAGCCCACACTTTGCAAGACATCGCCGGTTAAATCTAGCGCCCTCGATGGGTTGCCCCCGACCCAACCCAATTGTTCGAGCTGCGAAAATCGTCGACGTTTTTCACCAAACAAGGACATATGTCTCGCTAGTTAACACATTTCTGCTAAAGAAAAATAACACCAACGTCGAATTTGAAGCATCAAACGTGTCCCTCGTATCCAATTCCTATTGCTAACAAACACAGCAAAAAAAGATTACTAAGGACGAAGAGGACAAAACAGCTATTATGATTTATAGGGGTGTCCTTCGCTACGTTTTATCATGATTATTGACGAAAATGCAAAGAACACAACTTTCCCGCGTAAGTCAGCAATTATAATTGCATAATTATCTTCTGCAAACAGAAAAAGTTTAGAATTCTGTCCAAGTGTGTCCAAGTGTGATCTAATTAGAACTTTGATCATGTCTGTGTTGCTAGTCTCTTTCCTGTCATCTCGGTTCGTACGTCGGACTTCGAACCCTGAGTTATGATAAAAACATATTTCAACTGGAGATTAGGTGCAATCTTTTCCCTCTCGATAAGAAGAAGCGAATGTTCGAGTGACCCTTCCAATGTTGGTTCTGTGTGTGTGGTGCAAGAGGATGTTATGATTTCTAGGGGTGTCCTTTAAGTGTTTTTGAACGTCTTCCAGACTTAAAACGGTCAAGGTTAAGAACAGTCTACCTCCAAGGGTTTCCAGGGACTTCATCTTCACCTCCACAACCTTTGAACTTCAAAAAAGAAGGTTTGTCTTAGTCTATACTCCAGGACGCAAACAATTTCCCAAACAATCGTTTAAAGGGTGGTGCTTTTTGTGTTTAAAATGTAAGCTCTGTTCCACCATGAACAGCTTTGGGGATGCAACCACTCAAGCTTCAAACTATGCTCTCATTAGTCTGACATGCTCAAAAAATGTAATATTTTACGTTGTAATTGTTTTCGTTTTTGTCATTGTCATGTCAGTTACAAAATATTTACCGGCTGTCAAAATCATGTTATTCAATTGCTTTGAGATGGCAACAGATCATTCGAAGTCACGCAAATTATTTTCAAAGTTTTTTCAACGTCACATTTTGTTTATAACGTAGGCCTATGAACGGCCCCCACAACATCAATGTTTTTGTTCACCATGGGTCCACATCTAGATTTTATGGGCGATATGCATAACACCCCTGAAAATCTCACCAATTTGGGGACCATAGTTCAAATCTCGTGATCTCATATTATTCAGGTCATTATTATTTTCTAAAGGCCTATATAGATTTTCTAGTTTGAATTCGTAAGCCAAAATAGGCGGCCGGACGGAAAAGTTGGAATCCGCCCCCCCCCCTTTTTTTTTCTCCCTCTCTCTCTTTTTCTTTAGCACACTGCCATGCATGTGTGATCTTTCGATTGAAACCTAATGAGATACAAGGAGACGTTGATCTGGTTTTCTCATCGACACCTACCAAGTTTCTTAACCGAATCTTCGACCACCCATTCAACTTGAACCAGAAACACTTTCCAAGGATAAAGGTCATCTGCAAGAAGCTACTGAATGACCATCAAGCTATTACCCGGGTTTCAAGGGAATCCTCTTGAAATATAATGTAGAACCAATACGATCTGTGTATATTCTAATTTGGTGTTTCCTCTTTAAGATGTCTAAATCACTGTTGAGAATAATTTCGAATCACGTTGTATACCAGTGAGGCCCTAATAAAAAACCAGGGAAACAAACAAAGCAAAAGAACATAAACATGATAAGTATTTAAGAATTAAATTTCACATAATAGAAATATCAATAATATTAGAATTGTTGTTGGAACGTTGAAATATAAAATCGGATCAAATTTGGGGCTGTGATAATAATGCTTTGTTATTCTGTAGACCTATTTTTCATCAAGGCTGTTTCTCGAAGTCCATGACAAGTTTTTTGCTTCGTTTTATTCAAGATTACTAGAAAGAAACTTATATCGAAGTTAAATATGAGTAGTATGTTGTGTATTCTATGGACTGAGCTAATACATGCTCTCTCAAGTACAGAGGACAACAACTCGGAAGTCTTGGAATTCCTATTCTGGCGATTAATGGTCATCTGCATGTGTATGACTGGATATAGGGTATATGGATCCTTTAACACAAGAGAACCACGCTGCTGTTGTATTCCGAATAATTTCCTGCCGTCAGATCTCCCATCTTCTTAATGATACTGAACTTGAACTTTCAAGCTGCTATTTGCAATCAACGTTCCCTTCTCTCTCCCTCTCTCTCTCTCTCTCTCTCTGTCTCTCTCTTCCATTCTTTACTCTCTCTCTCTCTCTCTCTCTCTTTCTCTCTCTCTTTCCCTCTCTCCCTTTCGTATCTAGTTGCCCCGTCTTGTTAAAATCACTCCAGGTGCCCCGCTTCGATTTTGCTAATCATTGCACGGTAGATTCTAATACTGCGCAACAGCGTGTAGCGCTCGGCTCGAACGTCCGTTGCGAGACGAGTCAGCGGTTGGTCTGCGTGTACGAGGAGAGCGATGCAGCTCTCCAGCCCCGTCCTCTCCCGGCCCGCTGCGATGGCCTTGGCATTGAGTCGCCGCCCCATGCAGGAAAACATGCTGGGACGATAATGCAAAATGTGTATACAACACACGAACAACCGACGAGTGTACATCAAACAACCTTAGCACACGGAAATACATCCACTACACTTCTTCGTAATGGTACCTTGCATGAGAAAAAAAAGTTTGAAAGATTCCTACACGCTACCTATATTTTCATCGTTGCCAAGGAAAAAAATATGAGATTTGGAACCAGTTTTTCCTCGAAGGACAAGGTCATACAGATTCTACGCCGACATTGGATATCGCTAAATTAGAGGAAAATGTTTTCTACATGAATAGGTTAGGTTGGTTGGTTGGAAAAATGGGGCTATGCCGGATTAAAGTATACACGTCGAAATTGGTAAATGTATGACGCAGAGATTGGTCATAGTTCGGGGAGGGTCTCAGGCAATGTCAGAATGCAGAGAAAGTGAGAAACGTAGCGCGAAGGGACACAAGTCGAATGATGTCAGGCTAGATGCCTCTGCCTCGAAACGACATTCACCCAAGTTAGGTTTCACGGATTTATGTTGTATGGATTCGGAAGGATGAAGCCCGGCTGCCAAAGCTATTGCGCTGACGACTCGTGGCCGAATTGTGGCCAGGGAAAAATTGGGTGTCGAATTAGTCGGCGAAACAAAAAACATTTAGACAAAACCCCAGAAAGATAGCGACCTAGAGTTCTGTAGCTGATTACAAGAGCATTATAAGCGACGTAGAAGTATTTAGTGAAAGAGAAGGAAAGGGAGATGGGGGACGAGAAATGGGAAGAGGTAGATAAGAGAGGGATGGAGAGTGATAGAGAGGGGGATAAAACATGCACCCATAATATGTTTGTTGATGAGTCATGTACAAGATGGCGTACATAGATATTGATGCTATATACTATACTATAGTCTCGTATTCATCCTACATAAACAGTCAGAGTCAAAAGGCGAACCCATATTAAAACTTAAATACAAATTCACATAGACTATCAAATTTTCTTTAATTAGACACTCTGAATAAATAAATATGGCCTATGACAGCTGAACTGCCCACTGTCCAAGATTTAATTGATTTAATAATGAAAGTAATTATTCGACCCAAACTACATCAACTTGAGAAAAAGTGGGGTTTCTTTAAATATTTTTTTAATGGCCAGTACTCTGTCAATCATGGTTGCAAGTGGATGAGAAACTTATCAAAATTAAAGAAACCCTATCAATAAAACCTATCAACAACAAAAACCAAAAAAATTCTCGTTATAGGGTCGAGGAAGGATTTCATTTTTGTCCTCCCTATACACCGGTTATCAATAATTTCGACATAGAGTGATGAAACAAAATTAAAAAATTAAATCCATGTCAAAGAAGGAAAAAAAAATTCTTATAAATCTTATGTGTGACACAGAAAGCGCCCGAGGTTTCCAACTTACCTCCTTCTACTTCGAACAGGCTTATCGCATTAACTCAGTGTTAAGGTATATGAGTTACCAACCTTCTGACACCAAACGGCCGATATAATCAAGTGAAAATTAATTCGACTGTCAGAAAGCTACTAGATTCAAACGAAGAGCAGCTGACTTGTCAGGCTCAATGGCCTATGTTTATTAGCAGTTCCAATCCGAATTTCAAATACAAATCGCAACTATCAGGAATTCTCATGATTTATTCAATAGCACCAATTACTATCTTCCTCCGACTTACTAAACCTAGATACCTTGATCACCCCCAATTTTTTTTGAAGTGTCATTTATAATCGGTAACTCCCAGAGCCTTTTCTTTTTAAATTTCCTTCCAAAAGAGAAAGTTACAAAAACAAACTGTCATTATTTTACTGCGATAAACGGAATCAATAACAATCAAATGATTATTTTTAAGGTTTATCTGCTTGATAAGATAAAGCATAATCCTATCTTTCGGTTGCTTGCCAATTATAGAATCTATGCTAAAAACTGTTGAAAGTTGTGCTTTAGATTATAACAGATTTCTGAATAAATCGCGAGAATGCATCGATATGAATTACAATATCAACAGTTTTAATGAGAAGTGGTAGATACATGTAGATTTAGGATTCTGGCAAAGCTCTAATTGAATGTCGGCGATCTATTTTTCAATTTTTAAGAGGATTTTTTTAAAAGATCAAATCGTAGATGCTTATCTGTTCACTATATATTTTAACTGTGGCGATTCGTTTTTTCGATTTTTGAAAGTTTTAAAGGATCAACGTCGAACTTTCTTAGCTTTTCACTGTCTGTTATTTTGTAAGCAAAATAGATTTGATAGGTAAAAGAAAGGACTTAGTAATAGTTTTTACATTTGTATGCGAAAAGATGGCGATTTTTTTTTTACCAGCGAACAGAGATAGATATCTCCCGGCTTATAGACGGCACAAGAAGTGACTTATCATGTAATTATTATCTTCGAGTCTCTATCTTTATTCATTATTTCATCAATTTCTCTTAGCTAGGAGCTCAGGTAATTGAAAATGAATCTGTTAAGAAGGAAAAATATCCACCGCAGTTTTTCTTTCTCATTTCTTATTCTGGTGTGTAGTGGCTAATAGGGAAAGGCGTTGAGGTAGAGAGGAGACTTGGGGAGGGTGGTGGGAGGGGGTAGGAGGGGGAATGGGGGATTGGAAAAAAGGAGGAAATATAGAGAGAAGAGAGAGTGAGGTTTTGATATTCCGTGTATGTTGTCTGGTCCAGGGTCGGGGGAGAGAGAGAGAAATAGAAGGGTTCTATTGATTCTTACTGGCGCCTCTTTCGTCAACACGCTGAAGTCTGGGGAAGCAAGTGGGCAAATATTGGGTCTCTCTCATCTCACTCTCTTTCTTTCTCCATCTACCTCTCCCTCTCTCTCCCTCTCTCTCTCTGTCACTTTCGTACCATATCGAACAAACATGCTAAAAGAAAGACCAATATGGAGAAAGAGATAGAGATAAAGATAGACCGAAAGATATATTTATTCCAACTGAGTTTGAATGCAATACAGGCATCAACGTTTAGCCCTCATCTCAGGAAAGATGCATCAACAAGTTTTTTCATCTCTCCTCGCCACGCCCAAAGATTCAAGTTTCATCATCCACGTCAATAATTTATTTTCGAAAATATTCATGGTCTTCGTTTTCATTATCATCATTTCCCCCTGTTTTGTATGTTATAATCAATATGAAATTATAATAGATATAATTTTCCTTCTCAGTATCAATAATCCGTATCAAATTTGTTAGTAAACGTATATTTTTTTGAAAATAAAATCAACAGAAATAGCACCGATATTACAATTGTGTCGCCTGTAGTTGATATTGTACTCCAAACTTTAAAGTGATAAAAGAAGTCCTGGGAATAAAGTTTGCGTGAAGAATTCCAGTCTCGGTTTCTTACCATGATTATATTTAACAACCACTCTACCAATATCTCACTTAGGCTAATCGGTTAAGTGCCCACAACAATTGCATTTTAGTTCTTTCTCTATTTATTGAAAAAAGGGGTCTAAAACAAATCAGCCACAAAATCCCTTATCCAAACTCCAGGCTGACGTGAGGGCCCAGTAGTCTTCTATGGCTAATCAAACTTTAATCGTCGTAAGTAGGGTTCTGAACAAACTCATCTGGTACAAATACCCCTCCTCTTATTATCGCTCTTAAGTTGGTTCTATCCATTGACCGACGTATTGAAATACCTTGGAGTTCTTTATCTCCCTGGTAGTGGCGCCAACGTGTCGCGTGTCTGATCACTTAAGTCAAGAAAGATATCAACTGGTAGCTCGGCTTGGAGGCTGTCCCGATCAGAAGCGATGAAACGGTTGATGAAACCAATGTTAAGTGGTGTCATATCTGACACAGTTCTTGCTTATAATCCTCCAGTAGGCATATCATTATCCACCGTATCACTAGAGCAGCTTAACTCCAAGCGAAACAAATGATATCAATGACGATTTTGTCTTCCCATGATGCGTTTAACGACACCCTTTCCCAATCCGATTGGGTGGTTGCCCATCCATGCTACCTCTCTCAAATATTTCTCGCAATTTAACATAATGATTAATGAGATGGTAAGTTTTTGTGATTATTTTTATCGACTGACTAGGCGAGCTCTTTTGTTTTAAAATGATACGGTTTAATGGTGCATCTTCCACATGGGTAGTCATTGGGGAAACTGTTCTGTAACGAACTCAGTGAAGCTTGAAATTCGGTGTATTTCCATTTAAACAACATGTATTGACTATCTTTAAATACAATGTATCCATTGAAATTGTTGTAATCCATAACATGAGTTTAAAATGGATTAAAACTTGCAACTGCAAAATACCGAGCACATACAGTTGACACTGAATCAATAAAGGTGATCTTTGGTGGGAAATGGCAAAAAAAAGACGACATGAATAAAATTGTTTAAACTACTAGCAGCTTTCCCTTCTTTCCTAAGTTGACCAAAAAGTCACGATCAAAAACCTTTAACACTTCTTGTTTGCTTCTCCAGTTTGCCATCAAATATTTGACGGCCGTGTGGAATGATCCAAAAATCATCCGACAAAAATCAACTCGATACACCTCGTATGAATGGCCAAAACCCACAAAATATCCCTAATCTTCAGTATCATATTACAAGAGTTGTTTTTCCCAAAGTAGTCTTTCGACAGCTTCAGACTCTCAACTTTGTCCCATTTCACGATTTTCATAAGAAAATTGTCGTTCATATTTTTAAACTTTATTTAGCTTCAACGTAAATTGAATTATATCTGAAATCGCATCATTTTATTACAATACTTTTAATTGAATATACTTTTATTTCCACATTGGTTCTAATAATTTGATTAATTTTTCTGAGATAAAAAAAAAATATGTTCAATTAAACCTGTACGGAAAAATGATTCATTAAAACGCCACTCAAGATAAACAAATGAAGAATAAAATGTGGCAGCGATATTCTGTTTTTTTTTTCTAAGATACACATTGTAAGGATTGAAGAAGAGAGACATTTTGAAACCATGTTATTGGGTTATTGGTTTGCTAAAAATATTTTCTTTTTAAAACACAATCACACGCCATTGCCACGATTCCATCCCACCTGCTTATCGCCCGTAAAACGCGCTCAGTATACTTCGGCGTACGCATCAAACAGCGCATCTGTAACTGTACTCAAGGGTAGACTGTTATCTCTTCTTAATGGACGATTACAGGTGAATACCTGGTAGGAGGCAATGAGGCAGGTAAGGAGAACAGGTGTATGTCTGGCAAGGTTGCTGCCCTGTCGTTTGGAATTCTCGTTATGATTTTCCTCGTGCAATGGATTGCCCATCTTCTCCTCATGCGTGATCGGAGTGCGAACCACAGATGGGTATCTGGTAGTGTGTACTTGGGATAATGAGCAGACATTGGAGAACTGCTGTATTTTAAGTGAGGCATATTCTTTTAAGCAAATATATTTAATTGATGTGAATGAAATTGATTGAAATCTATTGATTAAATTATAATGGTTTTCTCATCGCACTCTTGACATAAACTCGTGTATTATACAAATCAAACTGATTTATGTTGTTATTAAAAATATATTTCGGCGCAGTATACGCACCAAGTTGCAGAGATAGCTGAAGTGATAATTGCCGAATGTATTTAAAATTGATGAATATCAATAAAACGATTATTTCGAGCTCTAACAAAGTGCACTGCACTTTCCATTATTTGATGATATAGTTGGTGACTTTTGAATCATTAAATTGCATCTGTTGTCTGTAAGTGCAGTAACATATCAGATAGGGTTACACGTGATGTTTTTGCATACAATAAAAGGTGATTAAAATGATCTCGGATCTATGATAAGAGGGAGAAATAGAACAACGAAGGTTGTTTTGTTGGTGGAGTGCATGAACTTGTTCGACGCCTGCCGACGCGACTGGTAATGACTCTGGTCCCTATTACAGAGCTTGGTCTCAAAAGGCGTGATAATGCCCGAGGGGGATGTCTCTCTCGTGATCACTACCAAAGCCCCGACTCCAGGGAGCGAACAATGCTCCAGAGGGGCGACAAAAGACACCGGCCCACACCACCGGCTAGAGTATAGACACTGGAGAGAAAAAGGAGCTTTAAAGAAAGCCCCGTTCTTGTTTGTGTGGCTAAGTATTCTCATGGATATGGTATTATGATGAAAGAGAAAAAATAGCCCGATCTCTGAAAAGCGCCAATGTCGGAAATATTTACACCAACACCTCTTCTTGCCGTCACCTTTCTATGTCTGTTTGCTTTGTTGTTGCTTATAATCAAAGCATGGGATTTTTCTTTTCTTTTTAGTCTTTTTTTTTCAAAATGAGAAGAGACTGCAGTTAGCCAGTCACCGGAACGTAGATATGATGAGTGTGATAATAGACCCAGGCGCCGCTAAATCTAACGATGATTGAATCAGAACAAAAAGGTCTCCCCTTTTCACTTTGGGGATAATAAGAGAAGAAACAGAGGATATTGTGGCCCGTTGCTTATGACGCGTCTATTCAATTTTAGCGTAACCTTAACATAAGAAAAAAAACGAAAATATCTATCAAAGGGGGAGTCAAGTTGTAGGACGACCTATCCATCATTCCGTTCAGTGACAGGTAGATAGAAAGATCGCTGGTGCCGTGGCACACGACTGCTCCCATCTATATACCCCCCCCCCCCCTCATTCTCTCTCTCTCTCTCTCTCTCTCTCTCTCTTTCTCTTTCTGCTAGAGAAGGGTAGTTGACTCCTCATCATCCAAAATGAAAGCCATGTGCGACGATTGTTTGGTGCATGCACGTCGTCTGGAAACTGGCTACTGTGTGTATTTACCTGCTCAAACAGTCAAGTCTATACCGCACAATAATAATCATGCTCATGATGATGGTTTAAGAGAGAGAGAGAGGGGGAGGGGAAGAGAGAGAGAGAGAGAGAGAGATGGGGGAGACTGGTTCCTATTGAGCAAGGACTGTTCCCATTACAGCAGACGACTTCTTATGTTTGTGGAGGGAGAGACGCGAAAACAGGATGTGAAGATGCACCCACGTCGAATGTAAGGCGGGCAATAAATGGAGCGCGAAGAATAGAAGTCAATTTTTTTTTGAGTAATCATTAGCATTGGGCGACAAAACTGACAAACTTGAAGCAGAGGGCAGACCATCTTATAAAGAGGTCAAACTAATAACAAAGATTCCGGGATCTAAAAACACAATCCAATCCGACGAAAAAAAAACATATGATCAGTATTTGTGTATTGTATGGTTAGGAGTTAACATGAATCTTGTTAAATGCAAATTGCTTTCAAACAACTGACTTAAGTGACGTCAGTCATGAAGGCCCTACTGAGCATATTTGTATTAATAATGTTCCGTCATAAATGAAGAAATACATTCAACAATATTCTAGTAATGTGATTGCTGTAGACAAATAGAATATTTCGACTGTGACATGAATGACAGGGAAGAATTTGAGCTTTAACCTTAAAAACCTGTTCCCCTATTCGTCTCGTATTTTACTAGAACACAACTCTTAATTCAACAAGAAGTTTTGAAAATGATGTAATTTTTTTTAAATCATTAAAATGTAGAATCATTGCCCTTCTTCGATGCCTCTACAAGTGATTTACATTTATTTTGTTTTTCCGCGCCCTTGAATCTAGCATTGATGTGAAGGTTAAATAAAGGTTTTCAACATTATTTCGCGACCTTGTCATCACGTGGTTAGTGAAGGGTGAGAACGGTGCACGCATCCATCTTGAAGGTATTGACGCAAGATCATCCGTATAAAGGAAATATGGGTGAAACGGTCACTATTTCTGTGTGATGCGACAGAGGGAGTGAGGTTCGTTTTGCTTTTAAACCAACCATGATGAATGAAATCGGAAAATTGCTACATTTACTTAGGGGTTTTATTGATATTATCGGGTGCCCTTTCCTTTTTGACGTAGTCGGATTGAATAAGATCAGTGTCTGCTGTTAATTTGAGCGTGTAAGATGGGGGCTGAGGGAGAGAAAGAGAAAGAGAGGAACTTGTACAAAACCTTTCTTCCCTTCTCATTCAGGCAGCCAGTGCCCCGAGGTTTCATTGCTTGCGGCTGCTTAGCGTAAATAAAACGTTTTGCCAAGAAACAAACACGATAGAGCCGTGAAAAGAGAGCTGGAAATACTATATCATATTCTTTCTTTCCTCTGGCTTTTGTTCGATGGGATGTAATAAAGGCTAGCATTTTCGCCTAAAGGCCTGCTCCTTTACCGCAAAGTGTGTGTGTTATTAACGCGCGCCTGGGCGGGTCATATCTATGTATCACATCGTAAGGAGCCCGCACTCAGCACGCGCACATACACATCTTATTACAACGATATACCACTAAGCAGCAAATGAACATGCATCCGGGCTATTCATGGGGAGGGGTATCATGTCGAGAGAGGTGGGGGCTTCTTTTTAATGTTGTTCCCTTTGTATCATTGTGGAACAATCCGTACTGAGTGTCCCCCCCCCCCCCCCCCCAAAAAAAAAAAAAAAAAAAAAAAAAAAATACGGGCCTCTCCTTACCATCTAAAGTACCTTTTTTTCGAGCAGTCGGTGACTAAGAAGACATACCCAATTACAGCCATTTGATACCTAACTCCTATAAAATCACAAAACAACAGATCTACAATACATCTCTATTCAACATCCAGATACATGGGTAAATTACAAATTAATAGGCATATAGCTATATGCTGTAGAGGAATTCAGCTGTCTATAGTTAGGAATCGTGTGAAACTGTATTTCCTGATAATTTATTTCCAATAAAATATCTTTCATTTCAATACTATCGTTCATACAAAGCGATCTCCAACGGCTCAATACCTCAGCACTTAGTGTCTGATGCATTTGTACTTCGCCTCTTTTCGCGTAATTCAACGGCGAATTGAGCATTCAAAAGTCGCTCAATAAATCCTATTGATTCGGAGTGTGAAAAAAATATTCTCCAATAATAGCCCCAGCACTCCCCCATGGCCACATAACTAAGACTTCGATCCAATCATCATATTATTAATGTCCAGTTTAAGTGCATCATATTGTATCGTAACGAAAAAAGCTGCCATTCAACAGAATTAGAAGGCGAAAAGCCAGGAAATATCACATTTTCCCCCGCTTCCTGCCGCCATCCATCTCTAAATATCACCCTTTCTTCATGCCCTTTTTCATGCCTTCCGTTTTCCTATGTTATCGCGCCGAGACGCTTTCATAAATCCACTTTTAATGCGAATATTGATGGGTTTTTAGTGATGACTAGGAATCGCAGGATTGAAAAAAAAATGGTTTGACATTTTGAATGTTTAAGGGAAAAAAATACCGATAATAATCTGTTAGTAATTTCTTTTTAGCATAGGAAAATTACCGCAATTATCACTTTTAAAAAAGGTCGTTACTAAGAATAAATGAATAATGTGAATCACTTGTTGTTTATTCAATGTGTACAAAAATTAGAATTAGTTCATTATGTTAACCTGTCCCCTGAAAACAATTATTATTAAAAGAGAGCCAATATTCTTCATATGATCCATGTCAAACTCCCGAAATTCACTTCCATATACTTAGTAATCCATAGAATAACATTGTATGATGAATTGAAAATCTATACAAACTTCAGAATTTTATATCGAATTCAAGACTTCATTATCACTCATAATTCACCGTCCTTTTATCATTATAGGGGCTATATAATAATTATATATCTACCTACAATAGGGAAAGTCTATCGAAAGATGTTCGACGGTTCGTATACAGACAGATCTATTTAGCGTAAGTATTGATTCCAACTGACTTAACAGAAGGTAAAACCTACAATCAATAAGAAGAAAAGATGAGGCAATCAAAAGGGGACCCAAGACACCAGGTTTTATAGACTTAAACAAGGACTATCGAAGGCCAAATTAGCAAGTAAACACAATAGCAATAAAAAGGAGGTGTCCTTTATTTGGAGGGGCCCTATGTATTGGTCTTTATCCTCTCACACAATAGGAAATTATTTTGCGAACGAACTCTGAGAAAGACAGTCTCGAGGGAAAATTGACCTATTTCGATGTCCGATTTTCAGATCCTTAATAACCACTCCCCCGATGAAAGAGCCAAGGCTTGATTATGAATGTCCGAATAATGAAATGACCGATTGAGGTTGGTTGAAAGAATGACCTGTGCAAATTAGGCCTCTAATTGCCAAGGGACTTGGCAGCATAAACTAGCATAATTCTTTTTAAAGCACAAAAAAATTACATATCAGACCACAACAAAAAATGGATAATAGGAACTTGAAAACGGGGACCCCGATTCAACCTGTCTAAACTTTTGATTAATTGGTCAAAATATATTTCCACTTGCATATAACAAAAATATCATTTAGTTCGCTTTTAGCATACTTATTACTCACAATATCAATTATTTTTGTAATTATTACTACCCATATTTGTTTCATACATTTAAATCTTTTTCATCAGATAGTTTTGACCTTCCTACTCGTGTAACATATTCAAATAATTTAATGATTTTTTTAGAATTATGGCTATTTCAACAACCGTAAGCAAAGATAAAGTGACACCGCAAGACACTGGGTTTTTTTCTTCTTCTTCAAATCATACATTGGATGATATTTGTAATAGTATTATCAGTGACAAGATAGCTTCATAAAAATAGGAAACGTGCTGAACTTTTTTAATTGACATTCTATAATGTCGACAATTAACCACTTGAAGAGTTATGAAATTGCTCCAAACAAACAATTATGCTATTTTTTTATAGTGGACTTTGGTATCATTTATTCTCAAACATTCACCAAATGTTTGACAGCCGGTTCAATTTCAATCATAATTTCCTAACCATCAGTGTATAGGTTTATAGATATGACTTTCGACGTATCTTTGTTACGTGTACAATGTGAGATCGTCTGAAAGTAGTACCGAACTTGATGTGTATTTAATCTTCAATCATTTTAACCAAAGCTGATCAGAGATTTGTAATAACTATTTTTGTATTATTAAAAAAATACGATTTATTGCCAATTGAAGACCTATTTTATGTGTTGAATTTCTACCATTCGTAAGCAAAAGAAAAATATGTATACCTATGGTACAATATATTTACATGAAAACTTTGTTCTCAAAGTTTCCACCATAAAAGTAGGACGTGTAAATACTAGACTATTTGTGCAATAACTGGTATGTTTTTAATTATATGTATTTATTATGAGAATGTTCTTGATTCCTTAATTCATTAGTTATTTTTTATGCTTTTTTTTTTCGTTTTATTCTGCACATGAAAATATTTTTTGTCATTTGACTATTCAAAACATTTGTATCCATTAGATTATATATAGTTTCGTAGAAATTTAGTTTCCCAGGCGTTTTTTTTTTCTCTCTTTAAATATTAAAATATATACATCGAATGTACAACAAGCAAAACTTGGACCAATAAAATGATGTGTTGATCTATTTCAATTGAATTTTTTCGTTCTTTTTTAAAAGTTTCATTCTTTAAAATAAATAGAATAGAATTTTCTCATAACCAATGTGCTAAGTTATCAAACTTGCAATATGATTTTTTTTCCCTCTCTTTTTCGTCAAACACAAAATGTCATTTTTCAATCATTCACTGAACAAGACAGGAGATAATAGAAAGCATTTGATTCATGTGAACTTACGAATCCATGCTTGTCCGAGATGTTATTGGTGAGTTTGAGCTTATGGAATGAGACACATTTCTGCATCCATTGTTCGCCGGTGCTCGGTGAGTCCGGGTGTATGTACATCCGTTTGGGCATCTCGGGATCGGCCTTGCCTGCGACCATCCAGCGGGAATTGTGGAACTTGTACCGGCAATCGTCGGCGGCGACGATGTCCATCAAGAGGATGTATTTGGCCTTTTTGTCCAGCCCAGAGACGCGGACTTTGAAAGAAGGGAACATCCGTCTGTCAAAAAGAAAAGAAAAGAAAATTAGAGAAGAAAAAAATAAGGAAAACGTTCCCAACTAAAGACAAAGTTTGACTAGTTTTTGCAGATAAAGTTGAATTGACTTTTAAAAGTTTGGAAATCAACGACGAGAGAGTTTTATTGTTAATTACTTTACAATAATGAATTCGAGGGGAAATTGATGGATACGTAACAAACAAAGAATGAGATTTTGAAGATGAAATCAATGTATATAGCGCTAGAAGTATTGAGCACAAAACTGTTAGCATTTACACACAGAAATAATAATACAATAGAGCTATTTTTTAATTATTAAGAGATCGATATTTCAATAACTTTTATTGCTAAAGATTGCTTGAACATGACAACATAGGAAACGTAAACGATCAACAAGTATATAGGTAGGCTACGTTTGAAGACACTGAATATAATATGGACTACAAAGTCATTTATTTTGGCCAGTATAGTGACTGAATATTTACAAATATCACTCAAAACAATATGCTTATGATGTTTTCGTGGACATTCATTAACATTCATACATATTTCCTTTAATTTGATCGCCATATTCAAGTTTCAAAGAGCATTGTACTTTTAAACGACGGAAGAGAAGAGGGCATAACCTATGTACATGTAACCTTGCATTTTGTTCGCCCCTTCTTTTGTTTTTCTTTGTTAGTAATTCAGCTATAAAATGATTGAGAAGCAGGTAATCTGAAAGAGATCGAATCCTTTTAAATCATTTATAGAATAGCACAATTTCCCGTGTTTTCTTAATACCAACTCAGTGAGATAACATTTGTGTTGTTGTTCACAGATTGCTCTATCTTGACAGTTCTTTTATACTTATGAAAATCATCTCAATCAATAAACATGAACTACTAAACCCCAAGATCAGAACGATTTTCTAGTCTAACAGAATAAATAAAAGTTTTCTACTGCTTGCAATTTTGTTCAGATTATCTCTCTACATTTTCAATTTAGAATTAGCATGTACATTTAAAACGATTTGATAACTACACACTTATAATTATTGTATCAAATAATATAACAAATATGGGTATGGTTGATTATGGAAGATTTTAACATGCATATTGAAAAAGATTAGTTATTAAAACTACAGATGCTCATTAACAAATACCTCTTTTAAACGACTTCAGAATAATCTTACATAAATAATAACAAAATGAATAGTGCATATCAAAGTATCGCACCAAAAAGATTTCATGGGATACACCCGTGTTACTACACGCACCATTATGAATTTATAGACAGAAACTACATCAAGAATGCATACATAGGCTATGATCCATTAATGCCCCCTATATGATATCAAATTTGTATAGAAAGTATGATCAAAGAGCTTACGTATAATGTCTCTCTTACGTTGGATATCAATGCCAAGTACAAGCTTTATTACTATCCCTGAATTGTTCATTATCCTTGTTGTTTTCCCCTGCTCTGCTCGACACAACAACGACAAATCTCATACCTCTCGGTTTCCCGTCGCCCTAATAACCCAGATTTACTGCACACCCCAAAAAAGAGGGCCCCATATCAGTTCCTAAAAGACATCCCCCGTTTTTTACCCAATAGAATTTGCAACAAGGAGGAAGGGTTACATACATACACAAATGAGATGTGTTATATTAAAAGACTGGTAGATATATACCCACACCTGCTGGGAAGAACCGCACTCTCTCTTATAGAGCGTCTTGACACTATGATGAGTATACCAGTCTTCTTCTGGCTGCCAAATGAGAAAAACTGTTGAAGAACTAGATCAAGTGTCTGCGCTTCGTTCTATTTCTTTAACGTTTTCTTCGTCTACGAGACAAATTATCACCAAATAACAAAATATCAACCTTGTTATGTCTTCACGGGCTAGGTGATTTCACAGTATTTATTTCTTTTACAAGAGAAGTGTGATTTATTAATTATAGAGACGCAGAAAGGCGCATATGGAAAAGAGGCGTATGAAGGTTGATAATTTCTGTACCATGCAGGGTGGGATTAATTAATATAAGTCGCAGTCAGTCATGCCAACGCTGGCTTATCCGCAGAAATCTTTCCCCCAAGAAAAATCATTCCTGCTCTTCAAATGTATTCATGTATTTCCCTTTGAGATAGGAGATAACCTAAATTACTACACTTTAAAATTCATCCATGAATACTGTGAAGAAACCTTATTTGGGAAGATAAACCTATGGGTGGCTTTTAACTGCTTCATGAAACTTAAATGTCCCAAATCGTATATCCGCATACCGTTTCCTTTCCGCACTCAAAACCCAGCAAGTGCTTGAACGTACAACTACAAATACAAACACTGGTTTACAATACAATAATTTTTTATGAAAAACTCCTCGTAAAATTGCTCATTTGAGTGGTAATTACAACGATACAAGTATGTTGATATCTAGCCCATCGTTCATGTTGCGGTCAGCTTAGCAGTAGCAAACGCAACCCACACGATACAAACTGAAACTATTCAATTGCAAATTATGATTTTCGCATCGTCTAGAAATACTCATAATAGTCACTCCAAATGAATGAATACAAGAGGTGTTTCGTTTCATCCTCACTCGTAATACGTTTTTTTTTAAACATTTTCCCTGGCTTCCCCAGATATTAAACGACACACGGTTGAGGGGATGCTATAGAAGAAAAACACTAGAGTGGACTGTTTGTTTGGACGTTGAAACAAATGACTCCAAAATTTCACCTTCCTCTCGACCTCTCGAAAAATTAGTTTAGACCAGGCTCAAAACAAGATTGATTCGCCCTCTCATAGAGATTGATATCCCCATTTCTTAAGAGAGAAAAATGACCAGAGCAACTCGTAAAACTTATCTTCCTATTTTTCATACAAACTGTGAAGGGTAGCATATACAAGGCTACCGAAGTGTAATATGTTCTTGGCATTTAAAACAAAAACGTAAATATTATTACAACTCTTTAGAAGTTAATATTTATAATAGATTTATACTATAAAGATGGATTAGGAGTAGTTTATATTCATGAAGCTTGTGTTGTTTACGCGGGGTTCAAAAGTAATATCCGCCTCACTGCTAGAGATTACCTACTAATAACAATATGCCACTTAATTTACAATATCCATTTCAAACGAGGTTCTTGCCAACTTCAAATGTATACGACTTTCATTTATATCATAATAATTCATGAAATGATATTGGAATCATCTTTGTCGACACGAGAAATGCTATTAAATGAAATATTTCACAATATATATCTCTGAACATCGTAAACTAAACGAAATGAATATGAGCAATTCAAAGTGACATTGATTCGTAATGTAAGTTTAGAGGATGTGAAGAAAAAAGGAAACTTTAAACATGAACGTTATTCAACTGTGGCCTTTGATTTGGTAACTTTTATCTATTCAAATTATATAGCAAGAGTAACAGTGAAGCGAATCTATTCCCCGTGATGAACTTAAGTTCAATGCCTTTTCAACTACTTTTCGTCTTTTCAAGTCACTGTAAAAGGAACAACAATACATAAAAGAGTACCACGGCTTCAATACCCGACTCTGTGTGCATTGCTATTGTCGGGGTATCTTTATACAGTAACAAATACAACCTGAACAGCCATGCGTGAAACCCTACAAATCCATATCTAACACTCGCAAAACATGGCCTAAATATTGAAAAATGGGGACATAAATGTGAAAAAAGTTGGAACAAATGTCGTATGGGAAGGGGTGATCTAGCTCTTAGAGTTGAGGTTTTTCCTAAATTATGTCTGTACTGGCACCCGGAATCAACTCATGGGCCCTAGCAGTTAGATGGGTATTGGCCAAACACCACGCCCGGGCTTGCGGGTACCGGGTGCCGTAGCGTTCCGCCCAATCCCCTATCCGTTGACTTTGAATTGTCTTATAGTTATAAGCTTATCTTACTACAGCCCTTTTACATCTATTTAGTCAATGTGAGAAGCCTACATCTTACTAACAGCGGTCATTTTGTCACATTTTCGTCATGCTAATATTATCAATTCATGTGCTCTGTATACTATGGACATATCCTAGATTACTCGAGACTTTACTTAGGTTACAAATCCAGATTTTCATCTTTAATCTCACATTTGCATGAATAATGGCTTAAACTACTGCTTTAATAATGTATTGTTATAATGAGAAGCTCTAATATGACATCAATTCGAACTATAATTGCATATTACAGAGACGTAGACGTCTGTACGTCTTGAACATTTATTTTTAGTAACGCTAACAAATAAAAGTACTTTTCAAATTATGGATATCACCACTTCGTAATATAGCATTAACTACACATTAATTTGTAAATAAATGTGGTCTACAAAATGATACAATTAATTAAAAACTACAATCATTCCTGTATTCATATGACTTCTGAAGAAGTGGAATCGTTGCAGAAGTTTCCTCTTAATATTATTTAATCATTTAAAACATGGATTTAATCTTCTGAGATTTATAACATTGCCACAATGTATGTGTTCAACTTAAACATTTAAAAGCGGCCTTAGGCTAGCCTATATACTAGTTAAAATATTAGTATACTCTTTGACACAAACAACATAAAAAGACTTATTACAGGTAAACTTATTCAATATGAACGCTTCTTAACTACGAAGTCAAACTACAAAACAGGTAGGTTCACTTTCTATTGAGCTTAATTCTTCAAATAATTTTGTCCGTCATTTAGGGATTAATAAAATATAAAATATTTACAAATAAGCAAAGATTCCATCGAAGTGTTTTAAATATATTAAAAATACCAGCCAGCTCAACGATGACTAAAAACTTTCAGTTTTAACAGTGAATGATCCTCAGAATATTGTTCTAATTTGTAGTTCTCTTTTACAAGTGAAAATGCTTAATCTCTTAATTTTCATCAGCCTGAAGCAAAACCAGATAAGAGGCGTACAAAATGGCAAATATAGAACGATGGAGAGATATTAAATAATAACTTACCGGCCTGACTTTGTGATGACCATTTCTGTTCCTCTTTTGTGAAATTTCTCCCAGAGTTCTTTGGATTCGAGAGTAACTTGTGGATCATCAGAATCATCACTTTGTGTCTCCATAGGATGCAACGGACCCAAGGCTGAGCGGTGAGCGTGCGCTGCCAGCAGGTCATGCGGGGAGTAAGCCGCTGGATGTTCACCGAATTTCGGTAGATGGAATCCTGGCAGTCCGGCGCCGGGCAGACAGGCATTCCTGCCGAACATTCCCGGGAAGAACTGGGGCGGTGTGAGTAGGGAGTTGACGGAGAAGTCGCTGAGACGATGCGGCATTATAGGTGCGTAGGCCATGGTGTGGTGGTCGATCGATGCCGGTTTCATAGAGAAAAACGATGTCGGCGAGCTCGACGAACCACCAAAGCTTGAGCTAGAGGCTCTAAGGTTATCCAGTAAAATGCAAGAAGATAACCAAGAAACACTCGGATTGAAATATCCTGAAATATGAAAAAATAAATATGCGGAGTAGTACAGAGGGTGTACACAGTCGCCCAACTGGAGGAATAATAGTGAAGTGTTATGATGGATAGCAGATAGTAAATGTTCCACGAGAAACTTGGGATCTTTCACAAAATAGCGGTGTCTGTATCCCTATGAACATGTGAGGGTTTAGCCACCCAGATACACGTCTAGTAGTGGCCAGCTGTATTATTGTGTAGACTTTGCTTACAATAATCACCCCCTAGTCTAACGCTCTCTCATTCTCTCTCCCCTCTGTCCTTCTCTCTCCGTCGATTTCTCGCTAGCTTCGCACGAGCTACCGGCTTGTGTGTTGTAGTGTACAGCTTCGTGCAGCCGGGAACGTTTCACATGTTTCGCCAGCGGATCACGCCTTGTGATTGGCCGTTGTGTTCACAGCACTCGTAAGCCAATCACTGAGCACGAAAGGATGGCTGGCTACTACTCTTTAACTTTACACTTACCCTTGCTTACTCACACCCCCCCCCCTTTATTTTCTCTCTCTCTATCTCCATCTCTCACCTTCATCATACTACAATTCTTTGCAAGACCCTACAACCTTGAGGAACTTTTTTCTCTACAGAACCAAAGTACTTTGAGAGGCTATTTCACACTTCTTCTCGTCCTTTTGGACGCCTCAGGACCAGTGCCATGTAGGAGGTGTCAAACTATACACATTTCTCTTTCTGTGACGTAACAATAGACATGTCAAGTCAAAGGGAATTGAACTAAACGGTCGCCAACTACTCCAGATCATAATATGTGCTATCATAGAATGTAACAAACATTATTGTATTTACTTTACTCGGCATCAACTGATGTTTATCTTTTCGGTAATGTATTTTCTCTATGTATCGTTGTTTTGGATAAAACTCTATTTTATATCAAATATATGTGAAATTAAAGTTTATCATTAACAGCATATATTTATGAAGTGATGATATATAGGTAAAAATGCCGTAATATGATTTAGTATGGATTTCGTATAGAGAGAACAAGACTCAATAATCGTATTTTAACACGATTTCAAGAAAAATTGTAATAAACAATTGTACCACTTCTCTATCGCTCATAAAATCAAAAGGATAAGCCCGTGAATTGAACACTACTTTGTGAGCAGAAATTTTCTTTTTAAGTCAATGCCGCTAAATTCTTTCATCTTTATCACCCCCCCCCCCCGTCCGATATTGGTTTTAGATAGACATCACTAAATATATTATCAGCAAACGTGTTGGGAACAACCAACTAAATTATTCCCCCGTTCTTTTGTGATTTCATGGTAATTTCTTGATTTGACAATTTCGTATTAAAAAGCCGTCCCGTTTTATCACTCAATCTAAAGATCACAGCTTTTTTTCTCTCTCTCTCTCTGGTCTTTCTTTCTTTCTTTTTTTTTACCAATAAGGTCCTTGTGGTAGGCGGGTTTGTTAAAAGCGAGAAAAATAATGTGGTGGAACATCTAAAGGTGATTAGTTGTTGGTGCATTCCTTTCTGACTACGCTGTGTAAGAACGAGTGGCGCCAGTTATGGTGACGACACACAATAAAGTCTACTTACTATCTGTTTTCATTCATCGCTTTCGGATGGCTGACTAGTCTCACCCATCTACACCCTATTCAGTGTTATTGGATCTTCAACAGGGCATGTCAGATCATAATTACGCGTAGTTAGTCAACTTAGTAGCTTAAATGCGATATTAGGGTGTTTCATGTTGCTTTCGATTGTAAGTACTCTTCAAGGATGGGTCAAGGAAGGGGTAGAGAGAGTGGAGGATCGGGAATTATGTTCCGTTACAAGCCTGGTTGTGCTGCAAGCAAAGCTATCGAACTCGTTGCCGATGGGACTGTGCGGTGTTTGACGTAATGCGGGCGCTCTTCCGATCTGGCGTTCGGCATGCCGTTTTTTTTTCAGTCTCAAATGCAGAGCAAACATGGATAGGCAAACAGACGTGATGCGACTGTGAATTCCCAAACACTGCCAGAAAACCATCCACACGGCTCATAATCATATTTCTTTAATCTGATATGAAGGGGAAAACCGAGACGGCTGCGGCCATGTTTCGATCAATTTCAGGCAATAAATGGAATGTTTTTCGAGGCGGTTACAGCAATTTGCCAGTGGGTTTTGGTGGACGCCGGCATTATCGATGGTATTGATCGCGAGTTTCCGGGCAGTAAGAGACTGATGAGGGCTGATCCGATTGACTGCTCTCACTGGCACCTCGACTCTCTTGTTTGTGTGCTTAACATCAGACTAAAAGGCAATTCACACCCTCTTCTAACACTTCCTATTCAATACCTAAGGCCATAGCGCGATACCAGTTCTTTTGAAAGGGTAGACAAAATGGCCTTAAACAATCCAAACCATTCTCTGACGATTCTCACCTTAAATGGTGTGATGCTAACCAGATCCTGTTTTTCAACACATAGTTGTGGAAATAGACGTCTACGTTTGGGTGTTGGATGTATGAAAAATGACTATGTCGGGAGGTATTAACCTGGTATGATTGGCACGTACGGGGGGCAATCAGCCACGCCCACCCCTACTCGTATTTCGCAGATAATTGTTGTTGACTTGCCGAAGTGTTAACATAATTAATAAGCGCGGTAGAAAACACGTGAGGTGTGAAGGCTTATTGTATTCTCCACGGCTACCTATTCATACCCTTTTATACGACTAAAGCTGACTGGCGCCAGGGCTGCGCGGTGGATGATTAATTTCTATACAAACACCGAGTAGAGGAATTGCTCGAAAGCACCCCCCTCTCACCTAACTCCGATCCTAATCCACATTGTTTCAAGCTGCCTAGCAGACAAGTCTTTTCATCGCCTCGTCACTTCATTTCAGTGGGCTATTTTACACCAACAATCGGGGGCGATTTGTTCTCAAAAGAATTGGTGCGGAGCTTTAGCTATTCTCTTTTTTTCCACCCCTTTTTTTTAGAGGTGTAATAGAATTTCGATCGGGGAAAGCTTCGTGTCGCCGGCGTGTCGCGCGGAGCCGAGGGATAACTGTAGAGAGTGTATAACATAGAGGTAATTGGTGCTGATCGTAGCACGGCTTATGGCGCTATACGTGTGTTTTTTAAGAACCCATTCTGATTTCAATAGAGCTTTTCCAGCCACCAAACCGCCTCTTTTCACACCCCTAAACTGCCCCAATCGTTCTGGAATTGCACTTTGTAAGGAGAAGGAAAAGGGTGATTGAGAAAAGAAAAGGTTGGCTGTCAAAATTGTAACTAGTGTTTTCACAGTGGGGAAGGGTGTCGGCACATTATTTACATTAATCTTGGGATACTAACATAGTGAATAGTGGACATCGGATCAAACTAAATGCCGAACATTGACATCAAGAAATGGGTAACAAAACTGACCCCGAGGAATATTGATCAGACGAGACCACACAGGGAAAACTTCAATAATTTATTTGTTAATTTTTCGTCACCTCTGATGGAATTGACAAATCATTTACACGTAATTAAAGACGCACATATTTCTGTGGTAGTTATTGTTTTGTTTTTTTCTCGAAATGTTGCCACTTTACATTTTTTTCAGAATTAATGATCAGTTAACTTCAGGCAAATATATTCTTCGGGGAAACGGTTTTATTGGTTAATAAATAGTTTCAAAAAGTTTTGAAAACTTGTAAGCTAATCAGGTAGTAGTTCAGCCAGAAAAGTTTATGTCTACTGATTCTCTCTCTCTCTCTCTCTCTCTCTCCCTTTCTCTTTCTTTACCAATTCCTAATTACTCCTTTTCTTCATTTCCTCTCCTTCTTCTTCTTCTTCTTTTTGTTTCTTCCTCTTCATTTTACATTCTTCTTCTTTTCAGACTTTAATAGTATTTGTATTACATTATAATATGATAAAAGTCACAGAAGTTAGTGTTTCTAAAAGTTCTAAGCAAAACAATATGTATTACACTTATCTTACCGACCAAACAAGTCCACCACATCCTAACTAAGGAATAAACTATCTACTAAATAACTACATATAGGCCTATAAAGGTAAATACAAGCTTGTAAATTCCACGAAATGTTTAGAAGGATCTTCCATATTAATATTCATCAAGTTTTAGAAGAAATAGAAACACAAACAGAAAACAAAAGTTGTGGGTTTCTCACTATTCACGACTGAAATAAATGAAGATAAACAATTTGTTTATGTTACTATTTTTGCTTTGCTGAATAATGTATGTTGGGTAACACTAGAGTATTGTTATTACCATCTAAAAATAACTGTCATTTTTATTGGGATGATAATAGTGATGACGTTTGGATGACGTTGTGAACTTAAATATTGCCATTACTAAAATCTCTCTCCTCTATTTCAGTAAAACAGAGGAGAGATACATAAGAAGAGGTATTAACCGATTTTTTTTTCCCTCGCTGTGCATCTCTGTGTCTTTCTGTGTATTGTTAAAATAATTTTCGTATATCATCTATAAGTACAGAATGCACTATGCGTCACGCCCCTTCCACTTTGCCCATTTCATAGATCATGTGTATAACTACATTAAATATGTACCAGGGGTAACATGACCCCCCCCCCCCTCTCCCCTTTCCTTTCCCTCGTTGACACTTTCACACCCCTGTAGGATTTGAAGTCATAGGCTACCATTAACTAGACAAGTGCCTAGCGAGAGATGTCTGGTGTTAATGTGATACAGGATGACACCGCCATTTCCCACCGTTTAATATGTTAACAGGGGGTCACATGGATACCCCCTTGTTGAGACATTTGCACCCCTTCATGCCCCGACACCAGACCAATGACTGGTGAATGGGGGTCGGACATGATGGAAAGATGATACACGGAGACACCGTCCTTACACCTATTCTTATACACTTTCTTAGGTATATACCCATCATAATGTTTACAGGGGGTCCTGAACGCCCCCTTGTTGAAACAATCGCACCCTGGATGCCCCCCCCCCCCCCACACCAGACAAGTGGTTGTTGATTAAGGGGAGACCTAGAAGAAAACGATACACCGCAACACCGTTACCTATCTTAATACCGACCGCCACGTCTACAGGGGGGGGGGGGCGGCGAGACCCCCTTGTTCAGAAGCTTGCACCCCTTGACGCCCTATACTATAGACCAGTGGCTAGCGTTTGAAGGGGGTAAGCTGATACACTCCAACACCGCCACCATGTTTGGTATCTAGACACACATTAACGTGAATACCAGCTCATTTTCACGCCTTTCTTGACAACAATGTGTGAAGTGACAAACACGAGAGCTTTTCGGCGCCTCGCAAAATAGCACCATCAATACCGTCTGCCACCCGAGCTCCCCAAAACTAACATTTACATTTTCTCTTCGGGTTACATATTGGTCAGCACATCAGTCTCGACTCCCTCCTGTTTAACGTGAAAGATCATGGGCGATGTATTGGCTCATTATTTTGCGAAAAGCCCATTCTTTGGTAGTATATTCTTTCGGTGCAAACCATCAAAACAGATATGTGTTCCTGCTCTCACAAAGTTGGGAGAAAATATGCGAAAAATAAATAGATAAACATAACAAGCTGAGAAATAATCAATCCAGTCTTAATGCTAACTACAAACTCCGAGCAAAAAAAAGGTTGCTTGTGCAACGCCTTAGGAATCACTAATTGGAAAGTCCCTTATTTTATGTAAATAACCTGATACTGTTATCCTAGAATTTGTCATTGTGCCATAAAATATAATAATTTTAGATGAAGACATTACGTTTACTGACTGCATGAGAGACAGAAGGTTTTTGCACTGCATCTAGAGTTCTTTACTTCAATTCTCTTTAGAATAATTGAACACTAGCGGATTCAACCAAATCAAACAAAAACAAAACAGAACAGGAACAAAACTTACCGAATCGACTCGTTGTACAGTATGTCACGATAAGCGGATTTATGGACGTGCTGCACAAATGATTAAATAAGACTAAATAACAAACCTGTATATTGCAAAGAGTTGCAGATGGTTAGGAAAAAAAAGTAATACCGGGGAAATGACTAGACTCGGAAAGTGAAACTAGTAAACTACATGCACTATATAAATGACAAAAGAAAGAAGGGGCAAGCGTCTCGGGTAGGGCTTATACTAAATACTTGAACTCGTTTGAACCCGGAATTTCGGACGTTTACCCTCGATTCAAATCAATTGTAGCATTGTATTTGAAATAGCATCATGGACCTACTACCCGTCATGGCTTTTGAGTCACATTGATTTCCCTTATTTTTATTCAGCGTAGAGACAATGACCTCTTCCAAAGGTGTAAAACACAACCCCACTTAAGCAGTCAACTTGGAGCTGAACTCATTATGAAATTGACTGTTCAGAGGCAGTAGCTAATTATTATTGTGCGGGTGGGAATAATTATGGGAGGGGGGAACATGTAACCAAAATCCAATGATATGCCTAAACTTAATTTTAATTACAAACGTGTACATCCACCCTATAACCCCTCGGCCAAAACTTGTGTCTCCACTCATTTTTTTAAAAATTTGCATATTTTATTCCTTTTTATTTTTGTTTCTTAAATTTTTGTTTTCATTGGTAATGGTGGAAGTGGTGGTGGCGTTGTATCTTGTTGGTTGATCATCTTTTTTTGTTTCTCTCGTCTGAGATTTTTTAGAATGATTCGGTTCAGGACTCTTACTGCGAAATGTGATAGCCATTTTGTTTTGTTGGTTATGTTGTTGTTATTTGATTTGTTGTGCCCCCATCACCCCCGTTATTAATTACGTGGATTTTTCAGGAAAAACATTATCGTCATCTTTCCCGTCTCTTCTGAAAAGGTTGGAACGGAAATCTAGCAAAACAGAAATGTCGTTGCTAACAAAAGGGGAGAAAGCACGACTTGGAATTAGAGTATCTATTCGAACTAGAACACCCACATCATAAAAATCATGTATCAGAGAGGATAAATCTCAGCTGACAAAGCAAGATTTTCATAATTAATTCAGCATTGCGGATCACGAAGAAAATGTATTAGGATAACCGTTATTGTCTCATCTAAGAGGAAAATACAACAAATATTGTATGTTATTATAATGTACAAGTGATTAGAGTAAACCCAAATTAAGCTAGGGCTATCTCATATGAATAACATTTCAAAATATTTATTTTTCGCTATAAAACAAAAGAGCAAGATTTTAAAATCTGATACAATGTATAATTATTATCATCGAATATTGAAGAATTCTTTGAATTTTTATTCTAAACTCAAAGAATAAACCGACAAGATAATTATCATTCTTGGCCATTTACTTGTATTTTAAAAAAAATGGTTCATGCAATTTCTTTCAAATTGTGTATTTTCTGATTTAAAAAAAAAAATCATTAAAACAAAAACTAGCTGTTTCATAATATGCCACTACACGTTTGCGCTTTCAAACGTAAACCCCTTTTTCCCCTTCATCTGTTCTGCTTTCTTTCTATTCCTCAAGAGAAGACCTGAATCAAGAGGAATAAGGGTTGATCCGGGGTGAAAAGCTTACATTAATTACAACAGTTTTTTCTTCATTGCCATCACGAGCTCTCACCTATCACCCTTCAACATATCACTTTCTTTCTATTCCACTCCACACTTAACCAAGTGCCATCTCTTGCACTCTTAAAGAATGCCAGAAAACGTCTCCGCTTTTGTCCCCGTTCCATTTACCTGATCGCATTAACTTGCCCACCACAACTCCTCTATTAAAACCCCGTTGTTACACAAACAAAGAGCAGAACATAATAAAAGGGGACAGAGTGTTAAATGGCTTTATCCGCAACTCAAGCACTCATTATAACAATTGGAATGCTATACGTAATGAACTCCGCGACTGCCACACGCTACGGCATTACGACGCAGGCGGCGCCATTGTTTTGTCTAAACAAATAAAACAGCAGCCTGGCGCCAACTCGCCCTCTGCTCGGTGTATATACTGTACGACCCCATAGACACCTTGTTTTGTGTACGTGAAAAGACGGTTTGCGCTCCTAGCTATTCTTCTTCAAGAAAAGAAAGGGCTTGACGTGTTGGTTTTTTGCACTTTACAAAAGCCCACTCCTTCATCCAATTCTATTACAACCCCAATGCATTATTCATGAAAAGGGTATAATAGGTGGCGACTCGTTGTTCAGTGATTGGTGAGAAGTAGTCAAGTGTTGGTAATTGTGACGTTTGTTGGTTTTATTCTAACCTACTTAGCTCCCGCACCTCTAGAAGAAGATCAGCTAACGATTGAGGGCGGACCAGCCAGGTAGACAGGTATTGTGTTTGCTTGGACATCACCAGTGGGTCAAACTTAGGAAGGTCATTCCATAGTCTGTTTAAACGAAAGTGGGAACCGTGATAAGTACCATCAGAATGTGATTGCCTGTCAAAACCATAATGTTAAAGAGAAAGTTGAGTTCTGGGAAGAGGTGAAAAATAATTTGTGAGCATTACTCATTCTTATAATGAAAGTGTGGAAGAACATCAGTTAAAACATGTTCCCTGAAAAGCATGGCTCTTCAAATGCCTTCATATTCTAAATATGCATGTAACATCGTAAAAATCGGGGGCCGGCTTTTTACGCCACGTGTTCGTGTAGTCCCATATACATCTTTCTGTTCAAGTGTTTGTAACTTTACCAAGACTTGGCCAAATTTCTTATCATTTTGATGATTCCAGAACTTTGCAATACACACAAATTCTTATATGCTAGATGATCGACCTTTTCTGGTCGGTTCCACACCGTTTCTTTCACAATGCAATCGAATGACCAGAACTCAACTTCATCTTTAAATAGCAACGTTTTCAGAATGTACTGCATAAATGAATTTGCATATGATAAAATAAGGATTTTATTCTATTTCATCGTCAATTTAATGAAATGAATCTGGTCAATGTATTTAACGCCGTATTATATTTAGTGAAATACATTACTGGCAGTGGATTCTAGATTTTTGGTAAAAATTTTATATATATTTCTGTCAAATAGTCTTGACAGATTAGTATAAACAAACTCGCCATTTCATCAAACAAATTATTATGTCGGTGCCTGACAAAAAGTAAAATTAGAAATGCCAATTATTCTGCATCGTTGTTGTTTTTTATCACTGTGTATGGAATGGTTTCGCCCTATTTGTCAAAGAAAACTTCTCCTATTCTTGCTAACATGTGGTGAAAGTATGATAATCCATGCATCCTTTATTTCAATGAATACTAATGAAAAATACATCGGCCATTTTATTAACAACCTTTGCCTTCTTCATGTCTTGCAGTGGTCCAGGTCATTATGATTGGTGAAAACATACTTCGCTTCTCTTATCAATGATTTCACATATTTAAATGACAATATCTGGCCTAGACTTGTTTTTGTCTTAAGCTAGTAAGGTAGCTTATGTGCAGTGCAGTCCTCCAGATAAATTGTTTCAAGACTCGTGTTTGCTGGAATTCTTAATCCATAGAAATGAAGGAAAAATGTTAAGAAAATTAGATCATTTTCTATGTAATTTTTCTATTCGGATTTCCTTAGAATAGAATATCTAGTGCGTTCATGATGACAGGCACACTGAGTGAACAGCAACGCACATAATAATTCGCATATACGCAGGTACAAATATGTCTTCTGAGACTATGCCACACATTTATTGCGTGGTCGCGATCATACTTCTTATCTTTACCATTCTCTTTACGCCACCCTTACATCATTTTCCCTTCATCAGTTTGGTATACTCTGTTTTTCCTTTTCATTTCTCTTCCCATTTTTTTGGATCCGCGATTACACGATATATTTTATCAATGACAATTGCCACCAGCTCGGTTACCACTCACATCAACTAACCAAAATCGCCATTTTCCACCTCATCGTCTACTAGCATCCCGACCGAGCAAACTAAAATGCCACATAAGGGTAAGGATGTTTCCGGATGGAAATATAGATAAATGATTATTCCAGAGATGGGGCGAAACAATGTAAGCAGTGACGTTCAGTAGCGAGTATGACAAATGGGAGGATCATGTCGAAAGATGTCGCGTAAAATGAATACCCATCTAGACTCAATCAAAGATAACTGCTTTCTAACACCACCCGCTCGTCAAGAAGATCACAGTTACCCCCCATTTGAAGCCGAAACCGATTCTCCAAATCTTATTAACAGTCGTTTTCCACAAATAACCCCTCGCCGTTTTCCATGTTAGCGTTTGAAACGAGTGTTTTGAAGAGATTATGCTATCTGAATTGACGATATAGGAGATGACGCTGTCTTGAAAGCGTTCTGCAGAGATCAGGTTTAAGCCATTTTCCCGAATACAGAGATTGGATTTTTATGGATGCGCTCTGTATTTGATGCGCGGATTTGGGAGGCATATTCTCATCATTCCTCATAGAATGATGTCGAAATTAAAACTCATGTTCATATTTTTCCATTTCTTTGATCGTCATGAAAGATAAAGACGCCATCTTCTTCGTTTCACCTGAATGTGATCAGATGTTTCAATATTTCCCATAAACCTTGATAGAACGACCGTGCACTATAATACTTGAACGATCGGAAACAGAGCGCTTAGAGAAACACATGATAAGGGACTTTGCAGTTTAGGTCATGTTAAACTAAAGAGACTTTGTAATTGAGGCATGATCTAAATAATGTTGAGAGTGAGAATTAGACATAACATTGAGTTGAGCATGGTAAGATAAGTTCAGAAATACCATTCCGTGGCCACGAGTCATTACTCGAGAAACCATGGTTACCATTTATTTTAGAGTGAAAAGAGGCCAATGACCAGGAAATTAACTTTTTTCATCCAACGGCAGAGTCATGCGGAAAGTACACGATCTTTGACATTAAATTGCAACATAAGTCCTGCATAAATTATCTTATCATTCCTCTTTTGGCCTATTTCTGCTCAAAATTTTGTGTAAAATGTTGACGTTATGTAAATTGTATTCCTTATCTTAAGTGAGTATTGGTTTCACAATTGACTATCATTTTACTATCCTTTGTATCGCTAACTTTCCACCTTCTCTTTCTTTCTCTCTCTCTCTCTCTCTCTCTCTCTCTCTCTCACTCTATCTCTCCCCCTATATTACAAACACACACTCACCATACACAAACACACATCCTTACGTCACACACACACCCACACTTGGCGCCGCCTCAAACACTTCACCCTTTTCTCTCCAATTCTCTCCCTTCCACCCTTCCACCAACTCCTTTCTTTAACTCATATACCTCTGTCTCAAGCAGACCCATCTCAAAATGCCCCCTTCCCTGTCATCATCATCCTCTTCCACTCATCCTAGCTGCCCCACCCCCACACCATCCTCCGTCGTCGCATCCCTCTCCTCGTTTAACTCCCGACTTGTCTTAAGCCTGACAGGAGCTCGCCTTCCAGTCGGGCGAGCTGGCGACGCTGGGTTTGACGGCCTGGAAGCCGCTGACACACTAGAGGAAATTGCCTTTATCGGTTTTGGTGTGGGAAAACAGACGGAGGGATGGCCCATCCCGACAAGAGTGACTGGATATTAATTGTTTTTGCGTTGATTGGTATTATTATGAAATTAAAGAAAGCCTGACCTAACCCGGTCAGTACGTGACCGCGCACCACCGTTCAATTTTTTTTCTTCATCTCGTTAATACGAATGCCTGTGCTTGCTTGCTTCATTGCGTAGACTGATGTGAATGAAAGCTGAGCAGATAAATGTGTGTTTAGCGCTGTGCGTGATAAAACAATGCACTGCTTTATTAGCATAGTCCCCAAGGGAATCGAGGTGACAGCCCAAAATGCAATGTATCATAAGACATTTTGTCACTATCATTTTCCTTGTTTCTACTGCCGATTTACTCCTCTCTTTGTATATTATAGTTACCACCAATATTCTTTCTATCTACATAGTAGTCAGCATTATATCACGAAGTAATAATTATTGTCCTAAGTAGAAAATATCTCTTTTTTATAAATCAGTTTCAAAATATTCTTAACATAAACAGCGAAGCCGGGTATGTGAGAGATGATTCGATTTATTTTTAAATTACACATGCATTATAGTTGTAATATTGCTTTTATCAAACAAGTATTTTAAAAAACACGTAAAAACAAATAAGTTATTGTTCTGACGTGTTTTGTTTTATACTTGTTTGATGCAGATCCTATTATTTCTTTCTTTCTTCTTTAGAGATGTTTCAAACTTAACGCGGACCAGGTAGGCCCTAACAGTATAGAAGAAGAAAACACCTAAAATAAGTTAACTCATAATTTTTGCTCTAGTTCGCCCTTGGTCGTCTATAACTTTCTGATTTTGGGGGTCTTCTTCTTAATTAGGATTTATTTCATTTTCATTATTTCACGTGAGGAGTTTCTTTCTTTTCACCTTTTTCTTAACCTTTCAGTTTCATCCTATCTAAAATCTTTTGCCTGAACACGACCTAGTTGGATCTCAATTGCACAGGAAAGGGGCTCAGTTAAGATGGGAGTAGTCGTCTTCCTCTCTCCCTGGTCGCTAAGTAAAGCGCCTCTGGAGACTATAAGGCCTGTGTAACACTTGTAAAGATGTTTAAATATAAAGTTGAGTTCTGGTCATGTGATTACATTGTGAAAGAAACGGTGTGGAATATATCAGAGAGGTTTATCATCTAGTATATAAGTATTCGTGTGTATTGCAAGGTTCTGGATTCATCAAAATGATAAGAAATTTGGCCAAATCTTGGCAAAGTTACAAGCACTGTACACAGAATGATGTATATGGGACTACACGAGCACATTTTTACGATGTTTCATGTCATATTTAGAATATGAAGGCTTTTGAAGAGCCATGCTTTTCAGGGAACATGTTTAATCTGATGTTCTTCCACCCTTGCATAATAACAATGATAACGCTCACAAATTATTTTTTACCTCTTCCCAGAACTCAACCTTCTCTTTAAAGTACCATGTAGCATGCAAGACTAATGGACGGTGAATATTAAGTTTATGAAAGCTATGATCTATAATTCATTTATTGAGGTAAATGGGTACCTGGCAGGAATTAATTCCTTGAGATGCTAGAGCGCTGTAATGTTAGCTAAGCTAAAGCCGGGGTAATATTAATTTGTGAGCCTTGGAATAGAATTGTCTAGATAGACGGCGCTATTTAAAGGCCTATTATTTTTATTATTATTTGTATTATACAATGGTTACATCAAATCAGTGACCTTGAATCCATTTTGTTTTCTTGAACAATCTTCACATCTCTGCACAGTAGATTGTGTTTTTTTAGGACGAAATGTGCTTTTGTTATAAACAAACTAAAGAGGTTGATGAATTTATTTTCAATGCATATGATGCTGAAATATGTTTACAAAGGTCGGCCAATGGACATACTGCTATTTGGGGAGGGGGGGGGGCACCAAAAAAATGCATGTTTTCACCAGTTATAGGGCAACGCGTACGGAAATTGTTGTAATCTAGTGAGATCCGTGCTTTGTATTTGTATATTTGTTTCTTTGGTTGCTTGCTCTTCTTTCATTTACAACAACATCAATAAAATTAATTCAGGGCAGATTCTTTAGATATAATCAGCATGATAAAAAGAAATAACAATTAATATGCCGGGAAAGAAGGGCTAAGTTTTGAAAGCAATGTGATTTCAATAGTTAAAGTACTTGCGGGCCCTCGTTCCAGTAACACCTTAGATATAACCCATATTGTTTAATTTAACATTTATTTAACGGAACAAAAACAAACCTGCTCTTTTCGAATCCATTACCACGCTGTAGGTTGTGATTTTGTGTTGACATTACCCGCAAGTTGGGAGAAAGGCGTAGTGATCAATTGGTCACATTATGGGTTATATTTGGTCGGGTCGAACCAACATTGGGTGTAGATCTTAGCACGAAAACCAACGCCCTCCTTCGATTTCATTTCTTCAGTAAACACAAGAAAGAAAACAATTGCCTGCTGCCCGACACGCACCATGGTTTAATACGACCTGGATATGTTGGTTTTGTCATTGTGATATTTAGGTTATTTCAATGTTTAAAATATATCAGAACAGTGATTCTTGCATAAACTTCATGAGCCACGCACCTGCGGACAATACAGCAATGTCTGAGCTGTGTAGCAGTAATGTTGAGTTAACATAGAAATGCTCACAAGTTCGTTGTCATTTCTGACAACATCTAGCATGCATGTGACCTAGAATTGCTATATTTTATGTCATGTGACCCATTTTTTCGACTGACTATAGTAAGCGGTGTGTGTACAGTGAGCAAAGAGAGAGCTCGCAGCGTTGGGGGAGAGCTCAAAGTAACTTGTGCAACATTCCCTTCCATTTAAAAAAAAGAAGAAGATATCATTTTGGGGGTAGAGGGGTAAAGAAACACTGCTTGAATCATTTCTGACGGGAGCCACTTTGTGCTATTCTCAAACCATTCATGTCCAAATTTTTACCAATACCGTAATATCAATTACGTCAGTGAGAGAGAAAGTGGGTTATAATTGTAGAGGGAGGAAACGAATGAAAGAAGCTCTTATTTGAAGAGATGGAGCGGTGAGTGAAGAACTACGGTGTGAGTTCGGGCAAGGCAGGAGCCAGAAATGACGCTCTAATTCAAAATATGACAATTCTGTTTCGCTTGAAAAATGAGCGTGAGTGAAGCAATTCGTTACAGGGAGGAAATGGCTCGACGGGCCGTGAGGGTGTGCGTACTGACTGTGCGAGCGCTGCGTGGGTGTGCGTGTTTGTGCGAGGGTGACTGCTTTTAGGTCATATTGAGCTTTTTTTTGCATGGGACCTCCTGGAAGGATGTATGCGCTGTACATTGTGGCCATCATTATCTTCTAGAGTAAGAATAAAGAAAGGGAGAGACACGGGGAGGGAGGATCGAGGTTGATGAGGAAGGGATGAAGATAGAGATAAGAAAAAAGAGGACACAGGTGGATAAAGCCAAAACAAAAGGAGAGATCTGTTCAGAAGAGGTAACACAAGCAAAACAAAAATTCATAGAGAAAGTCATAAAATAGACATCTGCCACTATGACAGATATAGGGACAGTTTGGGCTAGGGGCCGAGAGAGCAAAGAAAGGAAGAAGATGGACAGACAAACAGACAGAGATAGAGAGAGAAAGAGAGAGAGAGAGAGAGAGAGAGAGAGAGGGAGAGAAAGAGAAAAGAAAGAGATTTAAGGAGTATAGGGCAGTGACTATATAATAAGAGATGTGGAGAGGGAGATAAAAACAGAGACAAGCACGCTCATAGTATGGAAGATAATGGGAAAAGGAGGGGACATGGGAGGGTTAGAAGGACAGACAGACGCACATAATGTGTGAGAGAGAGAGAAAGAGAGAGAGAGAGAGAGAGGGGGGGACACACAAATAGAGAAACAGAGAGGTCGGGAGAGTAGTAAAGTTGAAAAAACGGATGTCACGTTAGAGAAGTCGAAATGGAGATAAAGCGAATGTCATGAACCATTGTGGGTGTCATCCTTTATTCTCTCCCGCCCAATACACTCTGTCAAACTTCCCGCCTTCTCAATTCTGGCGATGAAAAGCGAGTCCACATTCGGGTGATAAATCTCCAACGCTGTTCAACTGTCTGGGGTAATCCCCGAACAAGTTTGTCGGGAAAGCGAGCACTTAAGTTGCCCCGGACGGACACCACACTCTCTGCCGGGCTCCAAACTTCAACCCGACTTTAAAGAGAGGTTTGAGTAGTGATCACGTGATTACATTATGAAAGCAACTATCTAGAATCAATTGGGAAGGTTGATGACGTAGTACATGAGAAATGATTGATTAATGTTTTTCTTTTGAGGTTTTGATAATATTAAAATGTTAGGAGATTGGCACAATATTTGTGCTGGAAATCGTATAGTATAGGATTTCCCGGCCAAATTCGCGAGTTTGTCATTCAAATTAATTTGTCTTGCGTTCGAATTCGACGGTTTTAGTGCAGTCAGGTTTATCTCGGGTTTATATTCCCTCTTCTAGTTTTCAAATCTATGGAATTTTCGTTAGAATCTACGTATGTTTCATTCAAATTAATGAACAATGTGCTTCTTTCGCTATTTGGTCATTAGATTTGGCGCAACACGATTTTCTGACAACGCGACGGTGTACTTTTAGCATTCTAATTCATTTGTAGCATTCGAATTAGCACTTTTTGCACTTAAATTGATGGTCAATATACATTTCTAGTTTATTACACACTTTTTATAGCTCATTCTTTTTCTTTCAAGATTGTTTTTTCATGTGTATTTCATCATATTTCGTTTTCTTGCATTTATACACTTTTACTTATTAGATTTATCTGATTGTTAAGAAGAAAAAAAAGACTTGCATCTACGGACCTGATGGTCTAAGTATATTGTAAATGTTCATGTAAGGAAGTTGTTTGTCTTATGTTTCATCATAAATTTATCTTAATTTCATCATAATTTCATTATGGAAAAGGGTACAATATTGTGACTGGGGTAGGTGTTTTCGTGTCCCCACTTTTCCGGGGTATATGAACATGTCCGTTCAGAGATGCCATATCCATTGATTTCGCCCCTTCTTTACCTAATGTCTGACTACAAACATATGCTTTTTCCTCAAAATTTGAATAACAGAAAAGACCCCAATAGCAAATCATGCATTTAATTGCATCTTTTTAAAGCTGTAAACGTGTGTTGCATTTCTTCCCCCTAACATTCCTAACTTGAATAAACATAATTCGAATGCGAATGACAGGTGTTAATTTGAATGATAAAAATGACGCCTCGACAAATGACGATTAATTTGAATGCTAGTTGAGCAGTTTCTTAATAGAATGACAGATCTATGAAATCCTTCGACCAAAATCCTAAATTAAATACAAAATCGGGAAAATTGAATGATAATTGGCATGGCAAAGCTGATCTGCGCTAACTTAAATGCAAAGTAAATGAATTCGAATGACAAACTCGCGGATTTGGCCGGGAAATCCTATATACAAATAACTGGGAATATGGGACTTCACACTCATGCGGCATGACAGTTTGTTGCACACGGTTCAGCTTATTTGAATGAGAGGGCATCCAGGGAACAATGCGTTCAAAAAAACATTCGAACTGTGATATTTGTCCAAACTGCTTATATAGATTTGTCCCATATGTGAATTACACATCTATGCGAAAAATTATTTAACAAGATGATGACCCACAACACTTGCATGGCGCCATTTATCTGTTTCAAACATTAATGCGCCTGCTCCTCCGATAGTCATGTACTACACATTTTGCTTGAAAAAAAATGGGTTTTTAGGCCTGACTCAAAGTTTTCTAGCTTGTCGGTGTCGCTAAGAATAGGAGGGAGGGAAAGAACTTGAAAATGTGCTTCTAAATAAGACAGGCCACATGAGAATATAGAATAAAGTCATCATGAGATCAGGAAAATGCTGCTTAAAGATTACAAAAAAAATATGCCACTATGATTATACGGATGGGAATTTTAGGTACATTTTTAATTATCTGCAATGTATGTACATGTTTAAGGCTTGGTAAACGATGTATATTATGCAGTGAATGCCACAACTTTGACAGCTTTATAAATGTAAGGGAAATATTGAAGACATCTGTCACAAGACCTGGCATTTTTTCCTACATAAAATCAATATGCGTCAAGACCGCAACGAATGGGGAAGTCAATACTTAAAACTTTCTAATTATGTTTGTGCAAGATCACACACTAAGTAAACTGAGAATGTCATAATAATGCCACATTTGGTAGCTTTCCCATCTGGTAAACATTTCCGTTACTAGACCTGGAAAATTTGCTTTGCAAAACAAATCCGCCACAAGAACAAAAACAATCGGGAAATCGCTATTTTCTAGTTATCTTCAAGTTATTGTGCAAGTTTTCACAGGTCCAAAAGTGTGAATGTTCAACCTGTTTCTAATTATTGTTCAAAAATAAAATCTTCCACAAGATGTTGGTATGGGGATATGAATACCTTTCGATTATTATACACAGTATCCGCTTGATTTCACACCTGTACAAATTGAGCGTGTAGCCACTGAAAGCCACTTTTGAGACTTGAAACCATGAACAAAGTCGTCACAAAACCTGCATGAAATTTTTTCTTTGTAAAATTATCCGCCACAAGAAATTGGAAATTTGATGTTTTTTAACTACTTTTAACGCTAAATTTCCCACCTGAAAATCTGGGCGGATAGGCGCTAAAATGTGTCTTGTTATGATGCTAAAATAGATTATTCCACACAAAAAACAGACTAATGGGAATTCAATTATCTGCAAGATACACGCAAGATTTCGTACGACCGAAACTGAACCATGCCTGTATGTGGGCGCCAACAGCTATGTCTGGTACCCATGATCCATGCTATATCTCGCCCAGAATCTTATAAAGCAACCTCATTTATTTCCATTTGAGCCAGTGGCCTGGTGCAACAAGTTAAGATCCCATCACTCACACGCTAGACGATTTTAATATTGCGCTTCTGACACATTCCTGGGCTGCCGAGCATCTTCAAACATCGCATCACCTCTTCCCAGCAAATAGATGTCAAAAATGGATTGCAATCCAATGGCGGATCCAGGAAACTCCGACAGTGGGAGGGGGTATAGAAGTCCGAAAATTCGATGACAAGCAAAACCAAAGTCAGTGCATTAGGTTTTGGTATGCTATTTTGGATAATAAGGTTCTCTGACAAGCATTATAAATTGAGTCATCAATTTATAATCTCCCTTCTTCCTCCTTTTAGGGATGGGGGCACGTGTCCCTGGTGCCCCCCCCCCCACGGATCCACTTCTGGGAGACAGTCACCTTCACTGCAAACATGCCGCAGACAAAATGTGGATGGTGAATTACTAAAGCATCGAGGAAAAGGGGAAACCGCACACTCACGTGTGATTAGAGACCCTTGTCTGTCTGATTGTCTACGACAAAAAATGTATTGAAACTGGTGAAATAAAACGTTAAAAGAACATGCATTATGGGGTAATTAAGGGGGGGGGGTTTAAAGGAAGGGGAGCAATTCCGAAAGATTACTCAATTCAAGCGAGGCTTTTGTTGTTGTTGTTGTGTACTTGGGGTATCCCAAATGAGTTTTTTTTTTTTAAAGATGACACTGGCTATATAGTTGCACACACTATACTGCATTCATATACGTATGATCCTCACTCATTATGCTCATAATTTGGGCTCCTTAGACTGTTTCATGAAGTTATGATATTGAGTTTTAAGAAAAAGTCATCACAATCATTAAACATTTCTTTTTCAAGATTTCAAAATCCAAAACGATTTAGAAAGGTTGCCACTCTGTATTTAGTTAATTTTACGTTTGTAAACAGCAACAATACCACGTCTAATTTCACTCAAAATATTTGTTTTCTCTCTATGACCGGATACAACATGCAGGAACACCGCCATATCGGCCTAGTTGCCCTTCTGACGACTATTTGGAGGGCCCATTAGAATTTCCTTGTCGGTCTCGTAAGTATGTCGGTCTCATTGGCCGTCGGTCTACTGCATGTCCCTGTATATGTATACTGTATATGAAAAGGTGTTAGTTCTGACATCTTTTAGTACTCTACGTTGTGCCGTGTGTGCGTATAGAGGTTGTGTGCTATCGACATACGATATGAACATACTGGAAGGCATTCGCTTCAAGAATAGCTAAAATCTAGGTCTTTACGATGTTCCGTGGTAAGCGAGGTGTAATAAACCTATTTTTGATAATCCATGATTACTTAAGAAAAAGAATAATTAAGTAATTTGGGCCTTATTTGCTTACAAGAGCGGAATCGGCTTGAATGTGTATTTTTCCCCCGGTGCGTCTCCCTGTCTATGGAGTCTTGGGTGGTATGAAAACCGTATTTGGTTAAAAAATGATATTTAAAGAAGTTAAGAGATTGATATTTTTGTGAGTTGGATGTTGTTTTTTCCTAGAATCGACTGGTTTTTATAAGTATTTTTCGCCGTCAAGTTCTCTCTCCCTTGTCGCTGAATCTCATCATTTCGGTATCTACAATTAATCAAGGCTCTCTAATGCCCATACATTTATCATAATTTGCCGTGACCTGTGAAACATAATAAGCCAATAAAGGTTCCATCATGAGCCGGGTGAGAAAGGGTGATAGTATAATGTCAACATATTTTCTAAACTGTCAAAAATAAAGGAGAAAAAAATGAATGAGGCCGAGTTGGTTGTTTGCGTCTTCCGCAGCCTCTTAGATTTATCTCCAAACTTCAGACATATTTTCCAAAAATCTCCTCACACTGCACAGTTTCTCTTTTACCGGATCAGTCGTCTAAAAACAGCTGCTTTCCGTTGCTGAATCGAAGACACACCAACAAAGGTTTTGAGAGCCCTCTTGTCCTCTCATTTACCTCCTAATTAAGTATTTCATTTGACAAACTTTCATGTCACATCTGAAGTTGAGACTATTCTTCCTCCGCGCGATCTAGGCGTGCGCGCGCACTGTTGACACATTACAGCAGACACCGAGTTCGCTTTTCGCCGCAGTCGCACTGACGCCAAATTTATTGCTTTACCATCAAAATTGATTGATGGTCTTCCCCGTACCGTTTTAGGCTTTCTGTTTTCACAGGTCACGTACAGTCTTCTTGCCCCATCTTCCCTCCCATCTCCTTTTCTTCATCTCGCCCTTTTTCCCCTTTTTGTCTCACGATTTCATCTTTTAGAATTCACTAAATGGCGATACATCTCATGCCCTGTTGTCACGGTGACTGGTAATCACACGACTTTGAAATCTGCCGGGCGCCATGTTTCGTAGAAAGAAAGAGAGAAAGAGAGGAAGAGTAATGCAAGTCTTAGTCATTACGTAACCACAAGAGGTAATTAGCATAGATGTACTCCCACCACGTCCCATCCCATCGCCCACTACTCAGCTCATGACCTTAATGACACGGAGTTAGAGGTATGTCGGGGAAAGTTGGCGGGTACTACTAAAGGATTTCAGCAGGAGAAAGGGCGGAAGCACGGATACCGAATTTCAACTTGTACTGTTTGTCTGTGGGCCGCGTAAATCACCCTTTGCTTGTGTCCAGTCGTAAAAGAGAAAGATACTTATAACCCTTTTTACGCTTTTCAAATACTTCCATCTCAATTCTATGAATTGGTTCTCTCAGTTGTCCTACTAACCTCTTTGGTGGATGTGGTCAGCATCCAGTGTTTGATTCAACTTCTTGTGCTTTAACCAAAATCTCCTGAGCTTTTCATGAGATGCGTTTGTGGTGGTTATGTGGTGGTTATTTTACCTGACTGCTAAGATTTGGGGATTATTTTTAACAATTTAATTACCTAAATCTCCTTATTAGACCCCGATTGCACACGTGACGTCATTAACCTGACATAAGACTGCGTCACCAACTAGTCAGGGGCCTGTTTCATAAAACTTGTTATCTATAACAACTGCTAAATTTATATGACAAATGTGCTCTCAGCCAATCAGATACCACGATTTCAGTACCTTATAACAGTAGCTTGTAACTTGTTATTGACAACAAGTTTTTTTGAAACAGGGCCCGGGTCTGTGACATGCCATGTGAGAATTATATTGTACTCAAGTGAATACATCGTGATCAGTACAAGCGATGGCATCAAAAACTGCCCTTAACCCCCCCCCCCCACACGACTCGATGAGCGCACTGATAACGCAATGACTCCTCTTCCTTTAAGGGCAACCCAACCCTTGTAATATTTTAATTTGTATGAAAGCAGACAATTAGAGATACAGAATGGCGAAAATCGGACCAATGATAATAAAGTTATGAATGTTTGAAATATGAGATCACTTAAGTCTGTGCGAATCTGAATAGGTCAGAAGATCGCGATGACCATTTTGTCGTGTACAAAAATATCATTAATTTCTGTTTTTCTCCAAATTGCCATCTCCCTTGGGGTACTACTCAAAATATATCATATATTATATATTATAGGTCCTCTAACACATAAATATATGTTTTAATGAACTTTTCGTCATTTTGTGTGTTTGAAGAAAAAAATGGGAAAGTTGTTCGCCACTATACATCACAGAGACATTACCGATTCAGCCAATTTGAAGAGCCCATACTTATACTGATTACCACTTTTTTTAATTCATAACTTTTTTTTGGTCCAATTTTATTCAATCTTTCTTCAGTCTACTTTTTTGTTTTTTCTGCTTGCCTCTAGAGTAGTTTGCTATCAAGGTAGCATTTCCCTTTAAGATGTATCTCATTCCTTACTTGAATTAACGACCTTTTAGACAAAAAAGACCTCCACAAGTATCTTCATCAAGCTCTCACCTTGCGCCATTAGGGGATATCCCCAGAGACGGGTTTCGAATCTTCATAATCAATTATGTATGCGTTAGATGTGAGGCTAGACTCTGCTTTTCACACGTCACGTTTGCGTCTATACCCTCTGCTACATCAGATACAATCAAGAAAAGACCAAGGACATTGGAACATCGGGAAAAGTAATGTTTTTAATAACCGCGACCATTTTGTTTCACAACTCTAAATGCCATTCAGTTAGCACGATCTGTTAAGAAAGTGAAAGACGGTTCCGGCGCGAGTGGAACAAAAGTGAGAAGACACCGAGGAATAACCATACAATCGGGGACATTCGTCATGAGTTGAAATAGATGGGGAAATGGGGACATGCTTGGAAAGGTTGAGTGTGGGTGTAAATGGGTAGGTGTATTGAATACGTGCGGGAAAGCGAGCTAAATAATTCAGCTCCCTTCTCGCTGCTAATTCATCCGGCGGCGGCGTTCGCCATGGGTAAATTGTAGCGCGGGATTGACTGGCAACTGATACGTAGTCACGTTCTGACGATTCAGTTTGTACCCCTCTGTCTCAATCCGAGACAATTCATTTAGGCTACACACAAAATAGCATGGTAGAGATAATTTGATATCTATCATTTTCACATATTAGTTATTTGTTTTGTGGGTTACTCATCGGTCTGTGATTGCAAAAATGTGTTAATCATAAACACAGTTTAAAACATGAGTTTCAATCAGAGCCTGTAGTTATAAAATGAATCGATAAATACACATTGTCTTGTTAAGTGTTTCTGAGACACTGGCTGGCCTAAAAATGCTTAAATGTGATTACCGAAAAACCTCATTTCTTCAGGAAAGTAGCTTCCCCGAAGGCCGGCGACATCTCTCATAATAACAATACATATAGGTCTATCTACGCATTCAAAATGAGACACGGTAAACTGCCTTTAAATTGTAGAACTTTTCTGAGCGAAAATGATGGAAATTGAATTGTTAATGACCATTTAGCGTCAAAAAGTAGAATTACTTTGTTTCATAATCTTTAACACCAGTTTTCATCAATGCACGTTGATAAAAACTTTAAAGTACTTAAAGCAATCATATAGGCCAACAAATTCACAATTCAAAGAGAATCGGTGAAGTATGTTGAAATATATATTAGTTTTATTTACAAATATAAAAGCGATGTACATCATCAAAAATGTTTTTTTCTTTTTGTTTTTTTCTTTTTTAAATAATGTTTTTTTTATAAACGACTCTGATACATGAAAACCAAATTGTTATACGCAGAACAGAAGGCGATGTGCAACATCTTTCCTTTCAGTGAGAGCTTTCCGTAGCCACCGATAGCATGAATCTACTGCAGACAAGAGTGATGGGTTTTGGTGTGGCGGAAAACGCTCTAAGTGTGAGCGATGTAAGTTCTATTATTTAGAGTGACGCTATCGCTTTCACACAAATTAAACGAACCGACGGACCATGACGAATCTCTCGACCATCGCATTTCCTCGCCCGACACGACTTTTCACACTTATTTTCTGATTTCCCTTCAACCGCCCCTTCCCCCCCCCCAACCCATCTCATCCTTTCATGCGTATCTGGTGCATTCCCCCTCCCAGATACAACCCTTTTAACACTATATTGTTGTTGTCATGGAGTCAGTAGTGATAAACAAATACTTGATATACTACATATAAATGACATGATTTAATTCTGTAGTATATATATATATATATATATATATATATATCATTTCTGTACATAATTTATCAATTTAGCTCTATATATATATATATCTGTCGACATACCCATATATATCTGTTTATTCTATATATCTATATTCATTTTCTCAGAGAAAAAAATATCTTGGATATGGATTGGTCAAGAGCTGTGCGCATGACTATTTCTACTATAATTTGTTTAAATACTTTTTCCTCGCTCAGAATAAGATAATCTTAACTATTTACCCGATTCAAAATGCTTTTTTAAATGCATTTAAACAAAACTACTATTGTTCTCATTGTCTCTTACTATATTTTCTCCTTTTCTTCTTTCTAGGCATTTTACTAAAGGAACAGATGCCCCGCCCCCCCCCCCCTCATGACTACGCCATTGTTTTACTATTTTCGTATTGGGGGGGGGGGCATATATAGTCGAGTTTGAACGGCATATTAGTTGCTTATAATTATTACACGTAGAAGTGTAGAACGAACAATGGATTATTAATGCCTTTCACCACGCTTTGTTTTTATTCATTATAGATAGGGCGACCAACCTTTTAAGACATTAGGAAATCATTTTTTCATCTTTTTATCTGTTTTTGTTGTATCGTGCAGGATTTAATCAAATATAATGGTGTTGTGCTCACGCGGTAGATATTTATTTATATCTCTCATTCTTTCCGGTGCATTGTTTTCATTTATTATTAGTTTGCTTCAGATGAGTGATGCTCTGCACTCAGCAGACCAAAACCCAGAGTCTGATTAATTATTCAGTTCATTGAGGGGAAAAGGGTAGAATAAAAGAAACGCTTTAATTGACAGAAATGGTATAAAAAGCAAACTGGTGTCAGGTGGAGTGTGATGCATTGCCCCCGCGTAGTCTGTGATACCAGACACATTTCAGATTTCGACGTAAATGTGAGCGATGAGTTTGTTTGTTTGTGTGCGTATTATGCACACGGCTATATGCAGGTTTTCTGTACGTACTACCTTTCATTTACAATTGATTCATAATGCTAATGTGTCAGTGACGATATTATACTTCTTTATTGCTTTCGAATTCAGAAATAATATTTTGTATTTTATTCGGGAACCTATTATAATATAAGCTTTGCTTGCTAGTAGGTTCCCCATGTTTCACAGTGTTTTCTATGTCACATGTCTATAATTTATTTGTATAATTCTTTCTTTTGTTATATATCAAGTTTTAGGCAACCTTTTTTTGTTGGCAGTGGAACAATGAAACAAACAAACTTATATATTTGTTCAGTATCGCGACATTTTTATTACAACTTTTTAAAAACATTTGATGGCGATCGTAATATTGCCTCTATACTATCATCACACATTAGTTTTTTTTCATGTCACTGCACTTTGGGGGCAATGATTATCATAAATGATAAAATATTCAATTAATTAATCATGTTTAACTGTTGAATCTCGCATTTCTATTGACATGAATATCAGTTTTGAGTTCCCGTTCCACTGAATTCAAATTGTTAAGTAGAAAAATTAATTAACGTTGGTTAAAATATTCTTACTCTTCCGTAACTTTTACTCAAATTTACCCAAATAAAATTGATACAACAGGGGGGGGGGGAAGAATATGTCTATGCTATTGATACCCGTTATAGATATGGGAACTGAATTCAAATGTACAAAATGCATAGGCCAGCACGTCCGTCGCAAAAGGGGACACTATCAGAGGTTTGTTGTCTAGACTACTTGTACCGTCAAGATAATAGGTTTTTATATGATATTAGAGATTACAATATCGAGAGTGATAAAAGATTGACATCCTTTCCATTAAAACTATAGAGAAGTATAGAAGGGTTAGTGTGAAATTAAAAACACTCAGGGAGAAAAAAAAAGTTATCACTGGGATAATGAGACCAGTAAAAGTGAGTTCCTGCCTTTTCTTCTATGAACAGAGGCGTCCTGTGAACATGGTGAATTGTATTTGTAGAGTATTTTATATCAAATAGTCCAAGAATAAGGTACATTTGAGATAAAATGGACATTTAGTGTAGATGTATATATATATATCGTCGCTGTTTTCACGAAGTGACGGTAGTGAAAAAAAATTGCATTCACTTTGCGTTACGATTTCCCTCACTACCGTCACTTCGTGAAAACAAGGACGATATATATATCTATTACAAAAGAAAATAAAGTGCTAATAGATTTATATTTCCACGTTAATCGGATATTATTAAGCTATATAATTATAGTCATGACCTTTCAAATAAAACGAATGTATAGGAATTTAGAATATCAGTAATTTAATGACTAATGAGTGTTAACTAAAATACTGACGCGACGAATAATAGTTCTTTCACACATAAGAAAGCTACTAACAATCACCTCTCTTCGCTCTAGTGATCTGGGGGCATGCAGCTAGAGACCGAGAAACTGTGTGACAGAATAACTTGGCTTGAGAAAGTCTACACAGGAGTGGGTGAAAGCTTGAACTACGATTTGTGACTACCCCCAACTAATGAAAGTTTGTTGAACCATTGAAAGCTATGATACTGGAAGTATTTGTACAATATTTCCAAATATATTTTTTAATGCAATGCTCTCCTCTTACATAAGTCTTTGAAACAGTTTACAAATTGTGACCCCCAACAACACAATGACAGCAACCACAACGAAGGCAGCCCATTTCGTCTCCCACTCACTAAAATTAAGTGTGTATGCACAATTTGTTACGACATTTTACTATCTGAGCATCATGGATTTCAAAATAGTGATACTATAACATTTAAATTGTAACACAGCCGATAAGTTATGTGCTCTTGTTAATTGAACATTGAAACTCGTTAAAAGATTCTCCCAATGTTGTAAACAGTGTACCCTTTTAGGGGTGTTGATATTTTGCTCTCGATACTATAGTGCTATTTACGAGCCATATAACGATGACATTTCTTGCCATAACATAAACACGCTACCGAGCCTTTCTCAAAACTGAGATATTCTCTCAAAGTTTAATGGGGCACTTTCCGACTCTCGGTTTACTCCCCGAGCACATTAAACACTTCACAAAACACCCGAGGAACATAGTGAACTCACATTCTGAGATACTTAATGTTCATGAAATGTGAGAACCATTGAACAACCGTCAAACACAACAGCGACTGTCTCCAGAATTGCCATTATTCCAAGCTAATACTACGCCATTTAACGGTAAAAAGACCCCCAAAAGAACATAAAACATAACCTAAAGTTTATTTAGATGTTATATTTCTCCAAATATCAGTGACGTATACATGGGCATGTGCCCCCCCCCCCCCCCCATTCTGGCAATACTCAACATTGCCTACACAACGTACTCCTAACAATAATATAAGTGTTCCAAAATTGTGTTTTTTAAATAATTTTGCACTAATGTGACGCACTTTTCTTGTTGTTGTTGTCGTCGTCGTTGTTGTTGTCCCTTGTTTGTTTTGTAGACCCCTTCCCTGCAAGAGAATACTGGATCCGCCATTTAATGGCATAGTGTATTTGAATTTCCTTTGTTTTTTCTTTATTTGGAGATGTCTTGTCTCCTTCAGAGGCGCATTTGGGCATCTTCTTCTTTTTCCGCCGTGTGACCACACACGTGCATATCTGTTCCGCTTCGAAAACAGGAAAATGGACATAAAAACCTCCAAACTACCATAAAAACCCGTGTGTTTTGGCTCCCTTTGCCGCCTGTATGTATACACTTGACCACGCTTTAAGTGTTCTAATTTACGTGTTTTTGGTTTGGGATAATTTTGATGGGCTCGTATAACGTCAATTCGGTAGTTAGCTGGATGTGATAAGAGGACCATTACAACCGCCAATGGAACCCCCATGGAACAGGCCGATGAACCAACAAGAGATTAAACTCGAACTGTCATAGCAAAGCGATGAATTTGACCCACTTTTTGCTTCTTCTTTTTTCTTCTTCTTGAAAGGACCGGACTATTTTGGTTGTGGTCTGAGATGAAAGGAGGGTGTTCTATTTACCTAGTTCACCATTATCCCATCGTAAATGACGGCTCCACCATGCAGACATTATTATAGTTGTGATTGTGATTGTATTGATAGAAAGTTTAGTCGGAGTTAAAGGGACTATTACCCATGGCGTGATCGATGAGTGAAAGAACGGAAAAGAGAGAAACCAAAGCTACACACTGTATCTTGGGTCTGTTTATTTATACAATCTTTGGATATGTTTTAACCATGAAAACATTGCATACAATATCTCAAGGTCGAATACTTCAATTGGGCGGGGGGGGGGGACTTCTATATAGCAACATTCGCAATGTCTTGTGATGGCAAAAGGCATTCCTATATTCTTCTTCTCTTTTGTTGTTGTTGTTCTTCTTCTTCTTCTTCTTTATTTTTTTCTCACTTCATCATCATCATCACTAATTTTTAAAATTGTTATATCATTATTATAATAATTATAATGATAATAATCATTATTATTATTAATATTGTTATTGTTATTATTGTTGTGTTTATTAATCTTCGTATTGTTATTATTATTTTGTATTACTACTGCTATTATTACTGTTATCATCATCATCATCATCTTCTTCTTCTTCATCATCATCTTTATCATAATCGTCATCATGTATCATAACATTTGGGATATATATTTGAGAAATGTTCTGAAGATGAAAATAAACATATCAATATTTAGTTTGACAAATTCATAGAGAGAAACATTTTGTAGTAGAGCACGGGAACACACCTCTCAATAAACAGAACAGTGAAATGAAAATATGTAGGTCAAGAGAGGACAAAAAAAGAAGAGAAGAGAAAAGAGAGAGAGAGAGAGAAAGAGATAGAGAAATGGCAGAAAAAATGAGGTCGAGGCAGATGAATGGAGATAGCGATACAGAGAGAGGGACAAATCGAAAGACAGAAAGAAATGGAGGATTAGAAAGACAGAAAATAATAAACAAGAGAGAATGAAGATTATTAAAAATTCTGACACTGCATTCGATCACGACATTAACCATTAATATGCATAACCGAACACTAAACCCACAAGCAACTACTCTACCAGCCAACGCACAGCCAGAGAGGCAAAGCCCTTTCCTCGCTGCAAATAGATCCAAACTAGTCGATAATGTATTGATTTATTAGTATCCAAGTACATTGGACAAGAAGAGGTTGAGGAGCTAAGTACATTTTATAAGTTCACCGGTGCACACTAACCTTGCCAAGTGTAAGTACGCTAAATGAAATGAAGGCAAAGAATATGGGGCGTGACAAAACAAAATAAATCAAAGGCTTTCTCCTTCATTCAAATTACTGGAACGTTTAACTCTCACGGCACCGTAAAAGAGGGAGAAAATTGGAGAATAAAGGCAGATCAGAAGAAGTTAGTTTGCCTGAAGGACGACGTGAACTGGCTGCGTAGCCATGGGGGTAGGGGCATGTGCAACCTCCCCCTCCCCATCGAATCGTGGAATATGAAAAACACCCCCCAAAAAGCAGGAAAGGGGGAGAGAAAGAGAGGGGATCGAGGGGCGAAAAGATTGGTAAACTAGAAAGAAAATAAGATGATGCGAGCGCCTCTTTATTGCGGGTGGATTTTGTCATTAACATTTTTCCTGAAACCGAGTACGGCCGATGCCCTCCTCCCCCTCCCCTCCCCATTTTTAACACTAGCGCCCTATCACTGGGTAGACACACTACAGCTCACTCCTATCCATTTTTTTCGGAGGGGGAGGGGTGTAAAATGAAGCAAAATCCACATGTTAGCTTCTTTTGAATATTTTCATTGTGTGTTTAGATAATGCCCCAGGTAAAAACAAGCGGGAATTTCTTCCGATTCATTTATGTCTGCCCTTACAGGAGATCTGACTATAACTTACCATAATAAGGAAGTTTTAAATATATATATTTCTAATTCAATGCGAGTAGTAAATGTATCTATCCTGTGTATAAATCATTAGTTTCAGCCCTATCCATTCGTTTTTAAACAGAACAAAACCCATGCATGTTTTCTGCTTAATTCCATTAACAGTACCAGTAACATACAAATACAATTCAATATTTATATAGAGTTATAAGAAAAAAAAGCATCGTTAATTGGGTCAAGTGGTAGCATCATGCATGTATAGATAATGAGACATAGGTTTTCTATTAATTATGTTTAGGTTTTATTTTAAGCAACCGTCGAGGTGAAAAGAAAATTTGGGGAATCGGTAATCTAAATTTAAACCTGTGCGTGGTACATCAACCCCCCCCCCCCCCTCCCCACAAAAAAAAGATAAAATAAACAAATAAATATGAATAATACCAAAAAAGCGGCATTATAATGAGATTATTACGAAGACAAAAACCAAAGAAGAAGAGAAAGAGAAGAAGAAGAAGAAAACAGAAAGAAGAATGATGATGATGATAAAGAGGATCATATCAAAAATAGCATATTTTTGTTGTTACAAAAAAAAACACTGTGGCACTCTATCCAGAATTGACTCATAAAATATCGTAAAAGATCAAACAAAAAGATGGAAAATACAGCCAACAAACGGGATGGATTCATTGAAGCCAGTCGAGTATATCATGTTTGTGTTCTGTGCCTTCGAGCTATGATGATATATCATTGTGTGAAAGCAACGCCTTGCAGATGAGTCGAAAATGACGCGAAATCTCGCCCCTTTGCTTGCGTTGTTTGGGGTTCGTTTACACTGGCATGTAATCTAGATTTGTCTCATCTCTTCTTTTGTTTAATCTGGTTATTTTGGTTTCGCTATGTAATTTGTTTTGTTCTGTGCTGAATGTGAGTACACTAGTTCAAATACGTGGACATAGCAAACATTCTACAATGCAGAGAGATCAATTATAATATTTAGGCCAGGAAAAACAGAGCGAGTGTCTTTTTATAGATATTATCATATTTCACACATCAGTCTCCAAGATTTTTACATGCATTGGTTTTATAGGGGGGTTTATGTGCTCTGTTTCGTTGTTTTTTTTTTGTTCGGCATCGAAATCATGTTGCTGGCCAAATCCGTGGCTGAGTTCCTACATAGTTTTGCCACACATCCCGGTTTACAGCTAAAGCAAAAAACATCATTTTGGGGGGAGTGCAATGTCATGGCATGTCTGATAAGTGAACACACCCCTTCTCACCGGCACTTCCAGTCAACCCACACGCGACAGCCTACAGTGAAAACATCAAAACTGTGAAACTCCAAACCTATCTATTCTTATTCATTTCCTTCCCCTCTCTCTCTCTCTCTCTCTCTCTCTTTCTCTTGCATATATCTCATAAATCTCCTTGCTCCTTTCTTCTGGTCGCTTTAAATCCTTTATTTTGTTCGTGTCGTGTTTATGATGCACGCTGGGGCCGTTAGTGTCACTGGTACCCGTATGCAAACGGCTAATTCGGGGCTCAATCTCGTCACCGCGCCCATGATCGATGAGGCATCCTTTTGATGCGCTTTCCGAGGATCGCCCATCTGCCAAAGCGCGCCCACACACCGCACATACAGGGTTCACAATACACGTCAAGTCAAGAGATCAAATATATTACACCCAGACTTTGAAAAGGGGGAGAAAAAGGCCTTACAAATTTCTCGCGCCTTAATACTGCATGGCATAAAGAAAAATTGGAGGGATTGGTTGCGGAGGGGGGTTGAAGTTGAAATTCTCCTTCGCATTTGGTGAGATTAGAATCACCCGTCACTGCTATGAATATTTTACGAATTTACCGGTTGTGAAGCAAATTTGACTGGAATGGGGTGAAAAGGGTGATTCTAATGTGGTACAGGGTGGTTTAAAATTAATGGTGGTGAAATTGTTAACGTCAAGCTTGTCAGTGACTATGTTTGCTATATACGTGCAGAAATAGCTACAAAATGCATCCGTAATACATCGATATTTTTGCATCTATAGAACATATAGACATACAAAACCACAAATTTGCAATTTAAAGTTGACAACGTAATGTCGTGTTCAGATTACGTATAGCACCTGACAGAATTACTTGGGTTCACAAATATGAAAACTTGAAAAAGCCACTAAAATGCTAAATACTAATATAATTGCAAACCTATACAGTGCACGCGTTATTTCGTGTTCAAACATACTTGTCACATTGTTCCTGTTTGTATTTCATTTCAAACAAACATAGCATTTTGATATTCGTGCAACGGTAAGACTTCTCTTTCTTGTGTAACTGTGTAGTACTGTATAGTCTTGTTTGGTGCTTCCGTTGTATTTCTCACAACGATATTCTACTCTTATAAAAAGTTGTTTGGACGGAAAAAAATGGCGCAGTATTATTCGAAACACACTAGTCCTCCAAATTGCTTGCCTTAATGTTTTCCAGACTTTCTAGTTATGATCCATTTCCCATTTCCTATACCTCCTTCCCGAATCCTCATTTGAATAAAAATTGAATCGGGTTGTGCGGCTTCGAGCCATGACGCTCGGCTGTACTCGGATTATTTCGGATTATTTCGGATTACATCTCATGCATACTCATCATGGTGCTAATCGGTTGAATTATGGTCCCCGCCGAACTGAAGCTCCTTGTAGAATTTTCTCAAACCCGAAGTGTATCTTGATTAATTAGTAGGCTTTGAGAGGAGTCGAGTTCCGCTTTGACTCCGAGCAGGTTTGTTAATGACGGCTTTAGGAAAAGAAGGAATTAGTTCGTGTGCTCTACCGATGGATTTTATCCTTTGATTGAATGGTTATATTTTTACACATGTAGCAAATCAACAATGAAGGCAAGAACGTATAGCTAATGTAAATTAATTATTTATGTTAAACCCTTACTTATTACTTTTACTTCAGAGTGCCGTAAAAAAAAAGGTGGAGTGCTCACTTTTTGGTTCTCATTGTTATACCTTTCACATAGATAATTTAGGGTCAGTTTTTAACAGGGCGCCATGTTTTTAACATTATAGGTTTGGGAATTATGATAAAATGCATACCTTCCAATATTCAAATAGCCATGATTCAAACTTGTGGTGTTTTACCTTTTTTGGACAAAAAAAAGTTGTGACACCCGTTATTTGCTTTTCTGAATTACTTCTCTGAACAATGTTCGCTGTTTTAAACGAAAGGTGGCCGGTAGCCCTAGTCAAACTGCAGAAACACGGTTTTGAACGAATTCAGATGGCGGAAATAGCAGACATTTTTTTATTCTGTAGCCTCACAGCTGAGCAATATTTATCATTCATTCATTCACAAATAATTTCTGAATATTTTGTTAGCACCATACAGAGTATCTTTGTCATTGATATATTTATTATAAGCGCCATAAGTACCTTCAGGGGGTGTTTCACAAAGATATCCTAAGTCGAACTTAACTCTAAGTTGGACTTAAACATTATGGAGACCCATTTGTAGCCTTAAAATAAAAGCGAAAATTCAAGTATTTTAGACGTTTTATAAATTCCACATCAAGAACATTAAAACTCCATGATAATTGAAAATATGAATGATTTGAATAAACATTTTATGCCTTTTAAAACAAATTTTACAAAATATTTTCATAGATGCTAACGGCTTTCCATACATTTTAAGTCCAACTATAGAGATAAGTTCAACCTAGGATCTTTGTGAAATAGTTAATTAAAAAAACAATTCGAACTAGAGTTTACAAGCAATATTTCATCAATCTTCTAAGACCTATGTTGGACAATCAATTATAATAAAGGACTTTTATTCATGATGGTTAGTGCTATTTGGTGAATATTTCCCGTTAAATACGAAGGCGAAAGATAAGTCTTTATTTTATTTAAGTATCCTGACATGCACCCATGGCCACAATCATACTAATTCGGTAAATACTTGATACCCTTAATGAGGATAAGCTTTCACTCACAGCTAAATCAACCTACCGTATCCGAATAGTCCTTGAAAGCTCGAAAGATTGTATCACGAATCTTCTTATCTAACACATTTACATCGATGTATTTTTGTTTATATCGATGAAATGAGTGCTCTTATTTTAAAGGTTGGCATTTTGTACAACAATTCAATAACAATTTTAGGATATGGAAACTGTAGAAACAGTATTCTAAACGACATTCGCAGATGACCCCAAAACGATACGCTCACACGCACACACACTCACAATCACGCACGCACACACACACACACACACTGCATTTATGGGGGGAAATACATAAACAAGAGCGCCTGTAGTGCGCAATACCCAATAGATCAATTCATTAGCCGTTTTTACTATAGGTTGGTTTTAAAAGATGGACTTTGGCTTAAATTCAAAGATACAATAAAGCTTTTTTTCCACGTTCCCACTCCATTACCTTCCATCAGACCTTCAACCAAATATCTCCATAACACTTAAAAATAGACAAACTCGCACTTAAAGTCGAACTTCAGGACCGTTATCCGTGCATTTGCTCCGCGCAGACGACACCCTGAATTGCGCGGGAAGACATTGGTTGTCGTCGCAACTCAGTAAACTCGACATCAAACTCACCTTCTTTCGTCCTTCTCAAAAATCAGGCAAATTGGCCTGTGGTGCCGCTCAAATTTTTCCCCTTACTTGATGGAGCTCCCACCTTTCCCCCTCTAATCACAACAAATTTTGTTAAAAATTGATCAAAGTGCTTTGGTGGCTGCGATGTTCTTCCTTATACGCTGCAAATTTTATGGCCTAAAACTGGTAATCATTTTACGCTTTTTTTACCCCCAAACCGCGGATACAGCTTCATATATGTCTTAAAATCTCTAGCAGATCGTTAAATGGGGAGGTTTATTGGCCATGGTAGCTATTTAGTGTTGTTTGCGCGCTGTTGACTTGCGCGTAGATTGCCAGTGACAATGCAGTCAGATTGTTGCTTGGTTGTGATTTTGAAGACTCGACTAGGCGCACTTTATTTTCATTATAGTGTTGACGGGCTGGGCTGCCAATACTTGATTTATCCTCACTGTCTCACACTTCAGGGGAACTGGGTTAATCAATCCGTCAGATAAAGCAGGAGGAAAAAGAAAAGCTGGGAGACGCCGAGTCAAAATAAAAGATATCCTAAAGATTTGAAACTGTCTCATATTGAAACAATTAATGCTATACGCGACGTTTGTTATATACTACATGTATATCACATGAAGGGATACTTCATTGAACGAGATTTAGAATAAAAGATATCGTAATCATTCTAAATTTATTTATATTAAAAAACTACGTGCCATACATGTTTTACCTATCATTTTTAATGAAAGAATGATGAGAAAAAATCCTTAGGTCAAAAACTGTTAGCATAATAGACTACAATTTCTTAGAAACACGTATATTAGAAACATACATAAATCTATTGTGATTTTGAATTAATTGTGAAATGCAATTAAAGTGATTCCAAGGTAATACAAATTTGTTCGTCTAGATGTTAAACAAATATCACGATCTCAGTTCCTATAATTTATAAGTCGCAATGCCTCTCATGTCCATAAATGAACCTTAAGGTATGACGTTAGAGGAGACGGAGGAAGGGGGGTGGGGGGTGGGGAAGAGATTGGATGGAGTGGAAAAGAATGAAAGACATTTGGAACAAGATAGAGATAGAGAAACAGAAACAGAGAGAGAGAAAGAAGGAAGAGGGAAAGAAAGAGGAAGATGGAAAAGGAGGGGGAGAAGAAATATTTGATATTTTATCAAATTCACGAACACTAATTCTAAGCAAATAACCTAAAACCACATCATTTCTTCACCCCCCCCCCCCCCCCCTAATGAAAGCAGGCTCATAAATTTCAACACGGTTCATCCGCTATTATTAATGAGCGTGTGGAGATTGTCTGGTGTCTCTCGATCTAATATTGGAAACGATTAGTCGCTTAGCCGTGTCCCTATTCCAAGATCACAATATCTCTCGATCCCCTCCTCAAAATAATTATATAGCAGTTGGGAGGATGCATGCAAGAGAAGGAGATGATGTGTGGCTGAGTGGGAAAGAGAGAATACGAGAGAGGGGAAAAGAGAGACAAGGGGAAGAAAGCAGATACAACATTGAAAAGGAAAGAGAGATTTACAGACTTATAACAAATGAAGGTCCAGAAGTAAGAAGGAAAGCATAAAGAGGTTGGGTAGAAAATTGCGAAGGAAAATATAGTAGGAGAGAGAAAGAAGAAGAGAGTGGTGAGAAATTCACAAGGTAAGAGAGGGAGGGGAGAGACAGCGGAAAAACAGAGACAAAAACAGAGAGACGGAAGATGGAAAATGAAACAAAGAGAAACTTAGATTTTGTTTTTTCTTTCTTTTCTAAGTGAAGGATCAAGAGAAATAGGTTTGGGTTAGGTATTTGGATGAAAGAGAGGGAGAGAGAGAGACTGAGGGAGAGAGAGAGAGAGAGAGGAGATGGAGAGAGAGAGAGAGAGAGAGAGAGAGAGAGAGAGAGAGAGAGAGAAGGGGTAGGTAGAGGGAAAGAGCGAGAAAGAGAGAGAAGAAAAAGAGACAGAGCTGGACACAGAGAGACAGACAGCTAGACAGAAACAGAATTAGGGAGAGAGATCACAATTCGAAACCGCACTAAATGAAACAGTTTCTTAAATAGCTCACACGTGCCACCCTAATAACGCAATATATTCCAAGCAGCATTTGGCTTGGCTCGACACGGCCAGAAGTCCAGGAAATAAATATCTATCATTTAAATCGGCACTCGCGACTGAATTTCTTTTCTTCTCAACCATCCTTTTTTTTCTTTTTCCCTCACCACTGGAGTCCCGTGCTCAGCAATCCGTGTCCGTCGATTTTCTTGATTTCGGTTTGAAAAGACGATTTGTAATTGAGGAAAATCAGCTGAAAGGATTCGCCAATTGAAGAAATGAGAAAGCACAAGTTCTTATTAAAAAGAATAGATCGCGATGATATTTCTTCCTGCGGCTACATGTCAGAGATGAAGAGAGCCTCCAAGATTAAGGGTTTGTGAAATATAGATATATATCACTGGACGTGTGACGCGCGGCAGACAACTGCGAGATTCTAAGAGAAAAACTATAAAGTAAGCGCGAGCTGCTCATACTTTCTTGCCTAATGGTGTCATCTTGTCAGCCGGATATAGAAACATGTTCAGAGAATATCGGAGAAAAATTGGAAAGTCAAAGAAAGGGTAAAGAAAAAGGGGGAGCCGGGGATTTGGGTAATGATGAATGCGGGTAATTTAGGAGTGAAAAGAGGACTTTATTTTGCGAAAATTGCACCCTCGCTGAATGCGGCTTGTGCGATGGAGCGACGAGAGATGAGGGCGAGGTGAGATAGGTCTAAATCAGATAAGATAAGATGAGTCGACAGACCTGCCTCATCCTTCATCTTCAATCCTTCTAAAGATATACCTTTTGAAAAGACCATATAAGTTTCCACGGACGAAAGATTTTTGTATCTTCATATTTCAATGAAGTGTCTTTATTACGGTGGCAGATTGCATCATGCCGATTCGGGTCATTTTGAGAAAGAGATAAATAGGAATGTTAATCGAAGGAGACAGATGAAATGCTCGACGCTTTATTTTGCAAACAAAAAGACAACATGTTATCTTTGTTATATTCATACGTTTTAAAACACACCCACACGCGCGCACGCACACACAGTCATACTCACACAATATATATAATGTTCATGTAGAGACATAACACCAATTCCTAACCACATGAATACACGTTTCATATATAGACAATTTCATAGAAAAGGTACATTTAGATGATGTTAATTATTCGTTTTGACTGAAATGTGTTCCTTTCATTGGGATTGGACTGTATTAACATAACATGTATACACAATTCCCGCGCACACAATACCCCTCTGTATATACATGTACGATTTTCACCCACCTGGAGTAAATTTAAACCAATTGATCACATTTTTTGAAATAATTGTATGTCGTGACGGACCGCTTATTCAAATAGTGACCATGGTGTCAATCATTTAACCTGAAAATGTGACTTGATGTAAAATAAGTACCAACATATTTATTTCTATAACATCGTAATAAAACTAATAAAATTTAAGGTTTGTAAAATTACACCATATCCCAATCATGTGAGAAAAAAAAATGTTAGAGATTTATACAATAAACCTTTCCCTTTTTGTTTTGTTTTGTGTTATAAACAGGCACGAGAGGGAATTGAATAAGCCATCACTTCGGTCAAAAGATATTACGGATGAAAATTCATACATTCATCACTATTCGTGTTTTACAAAATTAATGTAGAAACTGGTTGACATGAAGTAGGCCATTTTCTGTAATGACCGTTAATCTAGCGTGACTATAATAGGGATATGCGGCTTTATACACCGGTATATGCTCGTTCCGTTGAGCAATTTGCCTCTGATAATGTTGGATAAATGTTCATTAACCGTTTTACCCCTCCATAAAAACAATTATACTCCAGATGTTGGGTAATAGTAAGGAGAAATTTGCTCCGGGGAAGGGGATTTGGTAAGCATATTAGTGGACCAAAAGCGTGAGCTTTGGCAATACGAAGCTACTGTCCAACCGCACACATTTCAAATGTTTATCGTTAAATATAAACACAAACTTCAGGCTACTGAATGGTTATAATCAACTTGCCCTTGTTTTTTTTGTTTCACGTAATGTATTTCATAATTAATCTGAATTATTATGTTACCAGTATTGAGAAGTTCAAATCGTCATTATTACAAAAGTCAAATTTCGTACTGTCATCTAGCGGTGCAGAATAGTATCACTAGTATGAAAATAAAGAAATCATGAATATTATAACTGTGTTGCTATACCGTTGCCATAGCAATGTACGTCATAATGCCGACAACTAGCACTCCCGTTATACACCATCACAATCTCAAATTAAACATTTATGTTTTGCGCGTCACAGTATATCCAGCAAATTACTAATATATGATATTTTATGCGAATCATAATCCTATTATTGTGGTCGAAAATAGTAGGTCACTAGGTATTTTAGGAATTAATATCACATAGTTATTGCTGCCAACAGAGGTCAGATGCCATATTGTGGTGACCACGACAACCACAACATTATTATACATGTAAATAGAATTTAATATTACATGGTCATCATAGTTAATATTTCATTGTTAAACAATCCTGGTTTTGTGGTATCTCGATTTCGAGTGTACACTTATTTGTATGTGCGGTTTCTGTTATAAAAAGATATCATAAAATATTCAGGTTAGACTAGATTAGTATCATATTTATTTGTGAAAAGTTTGTGGTTGAAATATTACGTCCAGCTCGAAAAACTCGTAAATATTCAAAATATTTTGGGAAGTACTATTTACAACAGAAATATTTAAGGATATGATTAATATTATGATTGATACCACGGATGAAATACGGGGCTCAAGAAATTATGAATTCGAATATTTCTAAATTGTTTACCATATTGTACCCATAATGAAAAAACATAATTATTAATGTCAATTTAATTCAAGTACGATTTAATGTGGCTAATTAAGAGAATAAATATTAAAATAGATAAAAGAAAATTCGTTTGTCTAAAATAGAAATAAAGATGCTAGTGAAAAACAAAACTAATACATCACGTCTCTGAATCCCGTATCAACATACTGAGTGCAAATATATGAACTTCGATGTAACAAATTATTTGATATTGAATAGGGTTGACGAAATTAAATGATGTTTGATTTAATTCTTTATTGGTGAAGACGAAAACAGCTGGAAGAAGAAAATCGAATGTTTGTAGCTAATTATCTCTACGTCAATGCGTATCATTGTTATCGATTTTTGACATGTCATTTGTAGGACATGCGATGATTGTAATAATTATCCCGCGAATATTTGAGACTAGCTACCAGTAATTAGGCTGCAAAACAATGTATAGAAATGCTTAGGCAAGCTCAACTTACAGACATAAATTGGCTGAGAAACCCACGAGTGTCTGCCGCCAGTCAATACATCAATTTCTGCCTGAAACTTGACGTCTTTTTGCCGCGGTTTTTGAAGAGCGATCGAAAGTCGACAGATCGGGGGGCAAAATTCGACCCGACGCCTGTACATGGAGAAAATAGCGAGATGATACCACTCACTCGGCGGGGAGCTTCCCCGGTTGAAGGCCGTCAACTCGCCGAAGGGTCTGGAGCTCGTCTGCGGGCCCCACCTTCGCCTTAATTTCGCCTCTCATTTCCTCATTTAGCGTGACGTCTTGTTTTATTTTCTCTTTCTTTTTCCACCCGTTATTTTTAACTGTTCGTATTATTTCTGAAAGTATGTTAGCATCAAATTCAAGTTTGGCGACTCTAGGTCGCTAGCTTGACGCGCATGTACACAGACTCTATTTAACCTTTGGTCGTCATTCATCAACGTCATATTTAGGTCATTGTTAACTCTCTACATCTCTATATTATTTCAATTCGATGAGCTGAACCCGCAATGATGAGAAATGTTTGAAAAGGTCCATAATAAAGATAATGAAAAGGAAGAAAGGGGGAATAGTGGAAAAATATGATCCCTGTACGTTTGTTTTACACTCCATTATTTACTTTGTTTGTATGAATTTTACAGATGATTTATTTCAAGCTCCTACTTTGGTTAAATCATGTAAAGACGGGATATAATTGGAGATACCTTGGTTCAACTTTGCAAGCGATTTTTTTTGTGGACTTTATCCATTTTGATTCATCCTCCCATATTCAATTCGTGTAATATTTTATTCGAAATATATAAACATCTTTTTTTATCGATGACGATGAGAAGATAAAAAAATGAAACAATGGAGGAAAAAAGTGAAACATGTTATGTTCAATACTAAAATTCTAAAACACACATTATTTCAAAATATCTTAAAGTTTTAAAATTGAATCACTGTTCATTTACATATTTCTCTTGTTTGTGTCTTTCTTTTTTCTTTTTTTTTTTTTTCTTTTTTTTTGGGGGGGACCTTCTCTGTGCCACTTATCATTAGTATTTCCTATCATTCTTTTTTATTCTATTGTGTTATTGCTTTGTTCTGTTGGATCATATTATTTTCCTCCACAAATTTGTTCAATATCTAAAACTCCTTCTTTTCCAGGGTATTTCCTTTCCAGTATACTTTTCTTTTAATGACAGTAATTTTACATGACTGATACTCATTCAGATATCAAATAAAGAATTTGAATTTCTTTATTTTGTGATCACATTGTGTTAACTTTGTAATGTAGTTCGCAAAGACTGTTACCATTAATCATCGTATTGTTATGTTCATAATTATTATTTAATGATTTGAGAAGAAGAAAAAATAACTTTCGTAAATAGGAAAAACAAATCCATATTAAAGCATAATAATGTTATTCCGTCGACATCTCATTGACACAGTTTAAAGAATTTTTGCTTCTTATGTTGTTGTTTTTGTTGGTGCATATACTTATGTAGAGACTAGTTCTCTATGTGTAATTAGTTGATATCATCATTATTTGTTTAAAATGACTAAAAAATTAGCTATCATAACGAAGAAGAAGTTGATCAGATGATTGCATATTCGTTTGAGACGAAATATCACGATCGTAACTGCTTTCGAAAAATCGACCTAGGGCAATATCAATGGCCTCGTAAATGTCACCTAGTGAAATGTGCAAATATTTGTGTTGGCTCAGTCAGTAGAGCATCCGCCTCACAACCGGGAGGTCGTGGGTTCGAACCCCGGCCGCGTCATACCAAAAGACGTTAAAAGACGGGAGTTGCTGCTACCTTGTTTGGCGTTCAACAATAAGGGACAGAGCAACGTCGATCTGGCGCTACTCAGTGGCTGCCGGGCCGGGCCCACGATCAATAATTTGGGCAAAAATAATTTTTATTTTCGGTTTAATAAAATTTGGAGTGGACTTTAAAAGATTATTATTTATTATTATTATTACGTAATCAGAACATGATTTCTATGGGACATACGATAGGGTATCGAAATTGCACTTGAGTTGATTTTTCGAAAGTAGTTGCGATTGTGTTGAATATAGACTCTTGAACTAGTGGGAAACTAGAGGGTGCGTTTATTTTCATATTTGTGTTTGTTCCAGCTTTACAGTTCGTATACTCATTGATTTGTACTCGAGACAAACTAAGAATTTGATAAATGTTTTCTTTCCTGATGTGGCGTCTTGTTTTCTCGTTTAAAACTCAAACTAGTACTAATTTTACCTCGTTCTAGCAATTGTTTGAGGTAACTGTTTTCTCGTATTGTATACCTCATGAATTATGGACATTTTTTCAACGCTTCCTAACTCCGAATAGACTCGGAATTTCCGAAATCTTTTTTTTCCTCCGAATTTTCTCTCGTTTTCTTTCCAATAAACCCTCGACTTGTTATCAGAAGACAGTCAGGTTAGTACACCTGACCCAAGCTTTCCTTGCAGCTAGAACCGAGCTTTCTTTTCTTCATCAATTTCAGTGTCGTCTTCATATCCAACCTTGGGGTTTGGAGTGGGGAAAGCAGCGCTTGCTTGTCTTCGGGTTCGGCACTTTTGCGTCATTTACCTGACTTGCCCCCAAGCCATTTACACAACGCAACGTCAGCCACTACAAGGTGTGTCAAGAAAAGTGGGATTCGCGGAGAAGCGAATGGTATAGGAGAGTATGAAGATATAAGGGGAACAGGGCAGATGAATGACATATAATGAAGGGAGTAAAAAGAAAGCATGCAAATTGACAATAATTTGTCCAATGATAGGTCAATTCAGTAAAAGTGAAACCATTTAATTTGATTTAATTTTGTTATTTAATATAAATTGTCCACTTATGGAAGAAAAAAGAAATACCCATACACATCATTACAAAATGCTTTTTTTTTCTTCTAAGGGTCCATTATGCCAATAATTGATGGCATTTTTACCAGTGGTTTGTCAAGTAGTAGTAGTAGTAATAATAGTATCAAAAGTAGTAGTAGGTAGTAGTAGTAGTAGTAGTAGTAGTAGTAGTAGTAGTAGTAGTAGTAGTAGTAGTAGTAGTATATGGAGTATTAGTGGATAATATAATTAATTTTGTTATTGTTCTTGTAGATTTTTAAAGTTTTGTATTGCTGTATACATATATTTCTTTTATTTAGTATTAGTTTCAGTTTCAGTTTCTTGTTGTTCTTAAAGCAGCAGAAATATCATGGTGATAGACAAAGTGAAACTATTCCCTTAGACAAACAAACAGCAGACTTACACCCACTGGACGAAGACTGGCAAACAAGGGAGCAGCATTGAACGTATGGGGTGCAGAGGTGCCCCTGAACGGGTGCCGAATATAAGAGTTGACCCCCAAAAGGTTTCATTTTTAAGACAAGAATTAAACTTAGCACAAAAAAAGAACAAGGTGAACAAACAGGTTTGATGAAAGTTGGTACGAAGAGGAGAAAGAATAAGTTACCTTATACAAATAATAAACAGTTACAATGGTTGGTCAGATCTTGGGAATGATTTTCTGACATTTCATGGTGAATAAATTTTTCACTAGATCGGTTTTCCTCGGTTGACGAGCGAACCATGATTGTTGAGACACCCTGTGACGGTGCCGTCATTGAATCAAGAGATGATCTTAGCTTATATCGAATAGATTTGTGATATTGTCCGGTGAGGGATATGAAATCATATGGCACAATAATGCCATATAAATAGAAGAACAAAGCGCATACATTCTATCCTGTTATAACAAAATGGGGGGAAAACAATATAAAATCAGTTTGCGCGGTCTAAGACCTCAGCCTTCCACTTTGATTAAAGATGAGTGCAAGATATATAAGAAGGGTTCCGGATATATTGAAATAAATATCGCTTGTTGCGTTTCTATTGCTATGACGATGCACTTTTGTCGATATATCGGCACGAGAGAAGGGCCTGAGTTTGAAATCATATATGGGTAGATGATGGGGGTAGGAGCCGCCAAACACGGCGGAATAGGGAGAAAAACTAGCGCACAAAACTTGAAATTAATAATTAATGATGGGGATAGTGCATTTCAATTTGGAACCAATATTGCATGATATTTCTGGGACAGATGTAACAAGCAAGATGAAAAATATGGTGACGTAATATCGGAAGGGAGTGGTAAATATGGCGGTTTCGTGTTAAGAAACTATAAAGCGCAGTGTATTTGTACTTTTATGTTTTTACTCGTTGGAGAGGAGGAATCAATTTTGAGGGGAACGGGATGCGGGCTCATTAAAATTTGATTTTCTTGCCTTTCGTCACTCATTTGTTTCAAACTTTTGAACTCATTTTCTTTATAATCTAACTGTCGTTTTAGTTTTACTTTGCACTGATCTTTCTGTACCGATGACTGTTTCAACAGAATATCAGCTAGGAAAATGTTTCATAACGATTTATTTTTTTTGCAGAATTTTATGTTAACCAGGTTTTGATGAATCTCCATTTGGAAGTAACGTGATTTTTTTCGAGGCTTGTTTCAATTCGCAATAACGGTGCCTTCATAATCAAAAAGAAGAAAACGCATTTTCTGTAAGAGTGACCAGTAAAGAAAGAATTATACATTTTAGTTTTCAATATGATGGATAACAGTGGTCACAGCGGAAAGTTTGTTTCCTTATTTGGTTTATCTTGCTATGCTGTGCCATTCATTCACGTAAAGTCACATGAATTGGAAAAGAAGACATTCGGGTGATGATTATTCAGTTATTCTTTTCCCCGGCATCCAGTTGACTCACTTCAAACTTAACCGTTGTTTTGTATTAATATTTGTTTTGTTCTTTGTCGAATGAAATACAAATGATAGTAAAACATTTTGCCTATAAGCGTGTAATAAACGTATATGCACTATGACTCGATTGGTAAATCTTGTTGAAATTATTGTGGGAAAGAAGAGGGCCTATATCTTCGAATGCCTAAATCAAGAGTATAATAATACTTTAATAAGAGAGGGGAGGGTCCAACAATTGTATCTAATAATAACAAAAAAGAAAAACAAAGCCGAACTTAAGATTTTAGAAATAGGGTTTAATGGGATTTAAATTTGAACAGAAGGGTATCCAGGTTTATGCGTTTAACCAAAAATGCTTTATATGACACAACGTTTTCAACGATGACTTACTTCAGATGATTATAACTTTTTAGTATAGTGACAACATTCCCTTAGCTTTATGATTTGCATCTAAATTGTTCTCCTAAGGAACAGCAAAGTTATTTTCTTTGTGAGTAAATTAAGAAATGGCATCGTTAGTCAGCGGTGAATGACTATGGTTACATGCAAACCCGATGAATGTAGGAGCATTTTCCTTGTTAAAAGATCACTTGTGATCATAATGACTAATTCCCCTAATTTCTCACAATGATCGTAAACTCGGACAGGTCCCCCCAGGTATCGAAATTAGCAGTTTTATGAAGGTATTTGCGACTATCTCCCACCATAGCTTTTCAGCGTTATTGATGCTTGTTATTAGTGACACATCGCAGCGCTTGCATTTCGCAGCCTCCCCAAATCGCGTAAATCTCCCGAGCACGAAAACTTTATGACGAAAAATGACTGGCTGAAAATGAGAAAGTATCTATTTTTGTAGCTCTTTATTACCACCTAGGATCATTACGTGATGTTGTTGGTTTGATATGTTAGCTAGCAGAGCGCTTAATTGCCCCCTTTGATGAGCTTGTTCATGATCTAATAACGTCCCCCGCTCCGCTGTGGCGATCACGTGACACTCATCAGAAATAATTAAGAACTATGTAAACGAGCGATTGCGCGCGTCGTTGACTGAAACTGGGACGCCTTCTGGCCGGCCGGCCGTCTCTTCTTCTCTAGCATGGTGTCTCCTACTTCACTCTCTCCTCTCTGTCTGTCGCTGTCTCTGTCATTATTTCTTTCTATTTATCTTTATCTCTCTCCTTCCCTCACTCTCTTTCTCCCTCTCTCTCTCTCTCTCTCTCTCTCCCTCTCTCTTTATCTCCTTCTCTCTCTCCCCTTCAATCTCTCTTTCTCCATAAGTTTCTATATTATGTGTGTCTGCCTCTCACTTTCTCTCATCTATATTGGTGTCTTTCCCGAAGTTCTCTTTTTAGTTCGCCCCCCCCTCTTCTCTCTCTCTCTCTCTCTCCCTCTCTCTCTCTCTCTCTCTCTCTCTCTCCCTCTCTCTTTATCTCCTTCTCTCTCTCCCCTTCAATCTCTCTTTCTCCATAAGTTTCTATATTATGTGTGTCTGCCTCTCACTTTCTCTCATATATATTGGTGTCTTTCCCAAAGTTCTCTTTTTAGTTCGCCCCCCCCCCCCTTCTCTCTCTCTCTCTCTCTCTCTCTCTCTTCGCTCTTCGGTTTTATCCCACTTATCATCCCAACTCGTCTACTTTGTTTCCGCTATCCAGTATGTAAAAGGTATTTCAGCTTCCTCAAAAAAGAGGGAATGTAAGGTTGACGTGTAAATGCTGTAGAAACGCTATAATATTCTTACAAAAACAAAAATAAGAATGAGAGTTTGAATATGGCTTTGAGATTATGTTTGGCCATCACTTTATTAAAGAAAAGATAAATTCTTAATAGAGTAAGTATTTATGTATAAATGTAGTTTTTTTCAATGACATAATCTTAAATCAAGTACAAAAATTCTCATATCATTTCAGCCAATGTAAATCAAAAACATTTTAAATGTTGACGATAACCTAGACCATTAAGAAAAAACATATAATCACTTTTTTTTTTAAAGTCACCCTTTTATATTACTTCATCATATCCTTGCATCGTATAATTCGTAGGGGAACTGTGCAATAAGCTTAATTACAAACGTTTGACGTTTTCCCATAATCATATCTCCTTAATTACACAAATCAAACCGAGACATTAGGCCAACAATAGCGTTTTATTTCTCCAATGAATAGTCATTATTTTTCTTCGTATTCTCAGGTCAGGGTTACGTCTTCGATCAGCTAAATTTAATCGATCCAAACGATTGCGATTGTCTGCAGAAATCTCCCCCATCATCCCGTACTAAGGACGGAGCTGTCATTCACCGCCAAAAAACGCGCCAAACCAGAAACCTATTGTGTCCCACAATTCACTTCCGCCATCCGCTCACGGTATTGCGCACCGTATCGCGAAACGACAGGAAAGAGACCTCGAGAGAAACAATGAAGCAAAAAAAGTCGGTGGAAAATTAGCCTTTATTTATTAATGAACTGATATTGAGCGTGTATTGTTAAACTCCACACGCCTATTTTGGTTATTGCACGAGCTTACTTTCTTTCGCTGTGGTGATTTGTTCTTTTTCGCCATTTGTTTTACGTATTGTTTCGCTCAAATTGGTGTAAGCTGAAATTACATTCAATATTTCTGGCAGAAACGTTTTGGAAAGGGGGAAAGGGTTTTGTTAAGATAATGACTATGAATAGAAGTCGAGTAAATTGAGAGGATATTGTCAAATTTGAATGCTTATTCAGCAATATTTTTATGGGAAAATGAGAGAAGTTTTGAATATTATCACAAATCGACTTTGACGAGCATGAATGGGCTACCGGATGTCATTCGCCCCGAGCTTTGTGGGCAATTTCAGGCTCGTTCAATGCCATTCCTCTTATGAGTAGGAAGTATCGATTTCAAATATAATATTTATTGTCTCCGTCAAATTGATCGCAATTGTGGGTAATTATTTGCGTTCATATCATTCGTTTAGATTGTCTATTTTCCATTCTTAAGAGAGAGAAAATGGAAGACAAGAAATGAAATGAATGAGAACATTTTGGTAGAAGATATGAAAATGATCTATCATTAAACTAAAAAATAACTTTACACTTTGTCTAGTCTGCCAATCAAACTATAATTCACAAAATACTTTCTGCAGACGAAGTAAAATTTAGATTCCAGCACGATTAAATGAAAATATTAACTTCGTGTTTATTACTCGGGTTTATGTAAAACAAAGCACATCACTCACAATCATGTCCCAGTGCCAGCCTATCGTTACCTTTGTAATCGCTTATCGTCCATTCTTTAAGAAGTATTAAAGTATGGTTCAGGATTCTATCCCCTATTGAGGATAGGAATACAAGAAAAAACAAAAAAAATTGTTTTCCAGATGGAGGTGATAAAGTTAAGAACGAAACGAATGATTTTGATTTGTCATTGACAATCGCCAGTTATTAACTTTCTTTCTATTTCAACATATATTCTCTTCTCATAAACGTTTTCATCTATATTTTCAATTGGTTTACTTACGTTTTGAAGAGCTGTAGCTATGATAGTAATGGATCTGTTATCAGGTCTGTTGTTCTTCCATATTCATGGTAAAGAACAGAAATTCCAAGCTTAAGCAAATGATCAATAACATCACTCAATGCAATCAATTTCTGTTTTTACTATCAAGCTGTTTGCTTTGTGTGTGTTTGTTTGTTGTTTGTTTTTAATTTATTGGTTTTATTGGTTATAAATGTCTCATCATTATGCTCGTTAAATTCCTTTGACTTTCAACTCCAAAGCCTAACTTCACAGAAAAAATACAGATTTTAAGGGAAAATCAAATCAAGCTCAAAGTGATGTTGATTTATACTTATTATGGATGCCAAAGGTGCTTCCTTTATCACATAGACAGTCAGGTATATAGACTCTCAAACTTCTTCTTCCTATTCTTCTTCATCATCTTCTTCTTTTCCTTCTTCTTCTTCTTTCTCCTCTTCTTCTTCTTCTTCTTCTTCTTCTTCTTCCTTCCTTCCTTCCTTCCTTCCATCTCTGACTTTTCATAAACAATCCGGTAACGATTTGGATGAAGAGGGAGGGATAATGATCCCGATGGGAAGATGTTGTAAAGGTGAGCAACGGTGAGAGGAATTGGCGGGCTCAGTTGGGGCTCCATGGGATGCCTGGGGATGCCGGCGCCATCGAACCGGGATCACCCGATGGGATGCTCACACGGACACGGATCACTGGTATCAAGGGGTATGGTAGAGGGGCGCATGGGACGGGATGGTAGGCTTGATGGTAGGACAGGGGAGACAGTCAGATGGGGAGGTGCAGTAAGTTAAGGAGGGGAGAGAGAGAGATAGGTAGAGGGGGAGAAAAGGAAGAAGAAGAAGAAATGTGAAAGGGAGAAGGAAAGAAGCTAAGACTCGAATAGAGGAATACAGAAGATGGCTATATGGGGAAAAAGGATGAGAAAAAGTGAGGACGGGGAAATGGGAAAAGGATGTAGACAGAGATGGGATGTGTGAGAGAGAGAGATAAGAGGTGCAGATAGGAATAAAGTGACGGGAGGGAGAGAAAGGGAGAAAGAAAGAGAGAGAGAGAGAGGGGGAGGGAGAGAGTAAGAGTGGAGAAGGAAGGGATCTTACTTTTCCTGGTGTGAGTTTATACAACAAATTACCCGGGGATTCCGAGAATAAGCCCGCCCTTGGAAATTGACTTGACAAAAGTTTGTTGTGAATATATCTAAAATGTCAATAGTCGATGATAATGAATCGGATACACATAATTAATATGCATATTTTGACTTGTATTTCTTTGCTCTCGACGATATGGTTTAGCGGTAAAATGTTGAAAATGCAGTTATTTTAAGCTTTTATCATCTAAAAAAGCTAATTTACCCACTTTGACAAATTTCAGAAGATCGCATCTCAAAATAGCGCTCTTTAGATGTGAGGAGAAAGTAAGGGCAACCCTATATGACTGTAAAGGCATTTCAGAAATGGAAGAAGAAGAAGAAGCTTGATGGTCTCCCGCAAGTTGGAATTTTCTGGATATACCTGCTCTCTACCGAGTTGACGGTAATAACACAATAAGCAGACAATCCAAGTGATTTTGACACGCTCAAGGTTAGAAACTTACAGCGTAAAGCGGCTGAGAAGCTGCACGCGTGGTAAGCGGCCGTATCTTGCCGCCTGCTCCCCCGCTGTCTCCCGGTGCGAGGTCCATGACGTGAGCCCCGAGTATTACGCTAATCAGCCGAGCTCCAACCACAGGAGTAATGTGAGGGATGAATGCAAGCGAATCATGCAAGATTCTCATCCTATTAAAATGAGAATGGGAAAGACAAAACAGGACAAATAAACAGATAAATTGGGAAGTCGCTTAATTTGGGTGTCAGTTGTCGTGTAGGATGACGCCGTTTAAAGCCGGCTCGGAGAAGAGGACTGTTCAGAAGAGGGACACCTCGACATGTTCCCAGACCTACTGTCTTCAGAGGCTGACCTTGGAAAAGGGCGGGACATATCGTCCGTCTCAATCATGGATCTCTTTGGCATGTCGTCTGCTAAAACATGTTCAGATAATGGCTCGGAGTAATATGAAGCTGACCAAGTTAACGTGGTTTCATTTAGCCAACGGGTTTATGGAGCGCAAAGGGTTATTCTTTATCTGTTGTCAAATGAAAGAACGAAATTATTGCAGTCATGAAATAAAAGGGACGAAATCAATCTTGAGATGGCATGATCTTACAATAATTGTAGTAGATGGTAAGAATTTGAAATGGTAAACATGACTGCTAAAATGTTTAACGATGAAAACGCTATGAGAATGTGACTTTCTTTTAAGTGAAAATAATCAACTCTTTTGGTTGTTTTTAAGTGAGACATTAGCCATGATAACGCCTGTCATAGATTAAAGCGAGTCCTAAGAACTCCTTCTTTTTATAACAGTGGTGATGGAACGGTTAAGTGGGGGTTCAGGCCTGACAGTTCCAAATTTAAGAAAAGAGTGCCTCTCGTGTGACAGGAAGTGCCCCTCCTTCAACATAATGTGCCCCTCCTGTGGGCTTTTTTTATTTTAGATAAGTTCATGGTATAGCAGGTATCATATATCTTTTCTTATATTCAAGGAAATTATTATCTATGAACACAATCATGTATACATGGTCAATAATGTACACGATCAATAATAATCAATAAAACATTTTATCCTATAGCATCTATATACAACACTACATGTTTAAAATCAAATATCGTTTTTATTATCAGCAGATACATTCAATGAAGACAATAATGCTTCCAGCGGCTGTTGCTAAGTAATCGAATCACAGAATAAAATATTTCACTCAAAATAAAAGAAAACGATTTCGTTTCCGGTTGCGCTTCAATCAAATTATTTGATTAAAACTATGCCATGCTTCCGTTTTGATTTACACTATCAACACAAATTATCATTCCTATATCAAATAAAAAACGACTACTGATCATATTCTATTTCTCAAGCGACGGCTGATAGCGCGTTACCGTGTATTTTGTCGAGCGCATTTCCGGTTTAGCAGAATATACGAGTGCATTAATTTCTAAAACAATAACAAAGATTTAGAGCCTAATCGAGTCAACGATTCTCGCTCTGAGTCGAGCTAATCACTGCGTTTCCCCGCTCATTCAGACCTGCCCCATCGAGAAGATGCCTGATTCATTTGTACGATTATAAATCCCGCCTTAATTTAATGAATTCAATCTGTTCTGATTATCAAGAATCATCTAGGGTTTAATTATTGATATTCGGGAGATGTTACTTCCGCTTTCAGCAGTAGCACCTCTTCAAAAAGGATGTCTTCCATTTTGTTGGAAAAATATCTGGGTTTATTGATTCAATCAAGTTCTGATTAAAGTTGATTATGACCAAAGCTTTCTTTATTTCAATCTTGACAGGCGCACTTCTAATTCTAAGTATTTGTTTAGTGTGCATGTATGTGTTTTTATCTATATTTGCGTTGCTGTTGCAGATGTTGTTTTTGTAGAAGTAGAGAATTTCAATTTAGTTCCATTCATCCTTTCACGAACAACATATATTCCTTTTCTATTACTATTCGTTGGGTCATCTTTATTTTATTCAGTTAATATAATTTGGTGCTGAAGTAACGAAAATATATGAAATTAATTTCCTATTTCAGATTGGTCAGTCGAAATCAGCATGTGGTTATTTCAATAGTTGAAAAGGTTGCGCTGGGTTAATTTTAAGATATGTTCTTTTTCGAAGAAAGCCGTAAGAAACCCAGTGGCTTGTCAATATGGCATTATTATATTTCATGTCCTATAAATTAGGGTACGGTGTTTGTAACCAAAAAACGGTCTTAACTGTTGCTATATTTGCAACGGAAAACAGTGAATGAGAGTTTATGTAATTATGTTACAGTGGTAATGTACGTACTAAACAATATAATCAATATTTGTATTTACATTATTACTTAGACCGTTGTTCGTATACTTATTTGAGAATATGTAGAATTTTCTCATAATATGATTAATTAGATGCTACGGAGTGGGTTGTTGTGATAGTGTTTAAGAATTCATTAGCCACTCCAGTGTCAAAACAAGCCATTGACAAGAATACTAATAATATTAATATTTGATCCACATTCTTTTTTCTGACACTTTAAAGAAGTTTCTTCAACCATAACTTGGACGAAACGCTTCATTTAATCCTAACAACAACCCTAAACCGAACCTCTAATCCCAGCTGCAACCCCAACCCTGATCCTACATGTTCTACGAAATAAGCCCAGGAACGCTTTCTTTACGAAACAGAACCAAGAGCAAAATGTCGCCATGCAGAGTAAATGGCGGGTCACTGGGAAACGACAGAGCCATGGAGAGTTGGCAACATATAATGGCAAACAATAGACAAGACTTGTACTTTCCTTACATAGTAATTAGTACAATACGAACATTGAGCCTCAATTGCCATCATGATAACAAATGAGATGCAAATGTAGATTCATGTTTCAAGGTCTAATTACTCCATCCCAACTCGTCTTATTACCTTCACAGCAGTGGCGTAGACAGGTTCGTACACCTGGGGGGGATGACTCAGGGGCGGATCTAGCTTTTTGCTAAGGGGGGGGGGGTTGACCAAAATAATGACGATGCGGAGCATCGTCCACGAGCCGCGAAGCGGCGAGCCGATTTTTTTTTGAGGTGTTTATTTGAACCCCGTAAGTGATGTTTTCCTGTCATCTATTAACACAATGGAGATCATAAAAAGCAGTGCATGATAACGTCTTTTTAAATCAAGTAACAGTTAAATACACAGTTATATCCAGAGTTATCATGTGTTTGGTTAAGTTACCAGATGAGTTGAATATCTCCTCACAATATTTGCACTTGAAAGGGTTTCTCTCCAGCGTGCGTTCTTTTTTCTTTCTTTTTTTCTTTTTTTTTCCTTTTTTTTTGTTTTGTTTGTTTTTTGGGCCGCCCAAGGGGGGGGGGGTTTAAACCCCCTAAACCCCCCCCCCCCGTAGATCCGCGCCTGTTTAATCTTTTGGTTATCTTGTGGTTTCCAAACCACAAGATAACCACAAAATACTTGTAAGATTTTCTTTTTTTTTACCGTCTGAATTGGCTTTCACCGTGTGAATGCGGCTAATAACAATAAACACAATTACAATAATGATGAGGATTATTATTATCATCATCATAATTATTATTATTATTAATATTATAATTGTAATCATTATTATTATTACTATTATTATCATCATTATGACTTATTAAGTAAGCAAATATCATTCCCCAAAACCTGGGGGGGGATGATTGTACATGCCATCCCCCCCACCTTGTGAGGTGGGGGGGATGCATCCCCCTCATCCCCCCCGTTGTCTACGCCCCTGCTTCACAGTATTGCTAATTCAAGGCAGACACGTGTTAATGAAGACGCATCATCATTCGGTGTAATCTACTATTGATTTCACCCCTTGCTGTGTCCCAAGTGAGGACTCATTTATACCTTAAGTGTTTCCTGTTCATTAGAGATACAACGATGGTTAGATTAAAAGATAGAGACGGGTAAAGGAGGAAGGGGTGTTAGAAGGGGAATGAAACACCCCTCTCATTTCATATTTGTGCATAGAGAGGTAACACTACAGTTTGAATAATATATAAAACCATCATTGGTTGAAAGATAATGGAGATTATAATAATGATGGTGGTGATGATGATGATGATGATGATGATGGTGGTGGTGGTGGTGGTTATATAATGGCATTGTTGTTGTTGCTGTTTTCGTCTCCGTCGTTGTTGTAGAAAATAATTGTGGTAACAGTTTTGATCAGATGATGGTGATGTCGATGCTGCAGATGATCAAGAGGATGACAAAAATGATAATGATGATAATAATTTACATGATGATGATGATGATGTAAACCATCAAGACGATATTGTGTATATCTTTTCAAAAAGGAAAATTCTCTGTCCATTATTTTGGTAAAAACTGGTGAAACCAAATTTCACGTCTGTTCGGCATTATTTTCATTTGCAAAACATTCAAGATGAAATTCACTACCCTTTTTACACATTATCAAAGCTAACCTTAAAATTATTTCAGCTACATAATAGTTTTTTTTTTTTTAATTCTCACTCGGGCATGCACATGCCAAATAATGTTCAAAGTTTTGTTCATTTTGAAATGCTATATTGAAATTAAGAAGTCTTTAGATTCAGAGAATTCATGAAGAAGTCGTTTGAACGAGAAATGGTAACGTTCAGCGCCCCTTTTAGTTTCTTTTCTAACTTACTACACCCCTTTATGGGGTGGATTAAGTTATGTTCCCAACATAATTACACTGCTGCGACATTAGTCCTGTTTCGGAGTCTAGACTAATAGGAACATTAGAAGCTGACGTAGATTGTCTCATTAATTGTAGCATCACCTAAATTGCATTGCTTGTCATCCCCAAGATGGATTTGACTCTAGATAAAGACATTGCACAACTAAAGCTAGTATGTGAAATGTGCAAAAGATATCAATTATTTATTTGGTATTGATTACGGATTCTTCCATCATAGAGGTTTGCGTGGGATGATTTTAGATCAATAATAGTTCATGAAATTAATGGAAGATATTTGTTGTTTTTGTTGTCGTTGTTTTGTTTGTTTGTATGATTGGTCGATTGTTTGTTTGATAGACTATTCCATGATTCTTACCACAGCGTCTTTCTGACAGCTTGACTGTGTCATATGCTGTCATATCTTTGCGGGGCGATGCTTTCATGAACAGTAGTTTTATTTTGATACACCATTTGGGATGAAAACATGTTAGAATACATAAAATCAAAGCCACTATTTCTGAGTCTGGTTCTCGGCCAAACATGAAGTTCAAATCTCAAGGAAGTCGGTGTTGATTCGAAGACCTTAAAGATAAAGTTGAGTTCTGGTCATGCGATTGCATTGTGAAAGGAACGTTGTGGAATCGATCAGAAAGAGCTGATCGTCTAGCATATAAGTATTGATGTGTACACAGGGTTCTGGAATCATCAAAATGATAAGATGTTTCGTCCAGTCTCGGTAAAGTTACAAGCACTGTACACAGAAAGCTGTATATAGGACTACACGAACATGTAGCATAAAAATCCGTCCCGATTTGTAGAATGTTACATGCCATATTTAAAATATTAAGGTTTTTGAAGAGCCATGCTTTTCATGGAACATTTTTTATCTGATGTTCTTCTACACTTGCACAATACAATGATAACGCTCACAAATTATTTTTCCATCTCTTCCCTTAAAGGTAAAGACCAGCATTGGAAACGCCCCAATTTTCAAAAAATGAAATGGAAGCTCTTATTACCAATCATGTGAAAGAATATGTTTTGACTAATACATGATGAAAACAAATTTGCCGGGAAACCGCCTACTAATTGATATATTTGGTAAATTAGTTTATCTATTGGTATGTGAGAGATAAACGCACGTGTCGCGCACGTGTGCCTAGTCCCATATACATCTTTCTGTGTACAGTGTTTGTAACTTTACCAAGACTTGGCCAAATTTCTTATCATTTTGATGATTCCAGAACCTTGCAATACACACAAATTCTTATATGCTTGATGATCAACCTTTTCTGGTCGATTCCACACCGTTTCTTTCACAATGCAATCGCATGACCATAACTGGTCTTTATCTTTAACTCGACCTTCTCTTTAAGGCCCTAATCCAGAACACGACAAGTGGACGCACGACGAATTACCAAGATCTTCTTCAATCTTGAGACAAGTAATGGACATTGATGGCAGTGTTGGTGCTAACACTTTTACCGCAATGCCAGTACTAGTTCGTGTTCTATTTTAACAGGCTTTTGACATTTGATCTCATACAAGATGGCCCTCTTAGAGTCTCCGAGAGCAATACAAGTATACACGTTTATCAATAAAAGAGTATCGTCAGTGGCGAAGCTTTTGGAAGCATGTGGTGTGTGTCCCCGATTAGATAGTTAAAAACAATGGAAGTAAGATCGAAAGAAAGGGAAGCGGGAAACAAACGCGACAAGACACACGACAGACATGATACGACCCCTGGCGAAGCTTTTGGAAGCATGGGGTATGTGTCCCCGATTAGATGGTTAAAACAATGGAAGTAAGATCGAATGAAAGGGAAACGGGAAAGAAACGCGACAAGACACACGACATACATGATACGACCCCTTCCCACATCCTCGCTATACAATGTCTTGCCAGAGGACGTTAGTTCCCGGCTGGGATTCGAACCATCAACCCTTGGATTGAGAGTCAAGTGAATATAACCACTATACCACGACACCTCCACATTTGTTTACAAAAAGTATATTAAAAAGTTTTGATAATAGTGTATCATCTTTACCATTATATTCATTTATGACGCCTAGGTTTAGCTGAGCTGGCAAATAAAAGGTTTAGATATTCAATTATTTTCTCCCTATACCAGAATTAATATTTAGACTTCAATCCTGGACCCAACGTCATACCTAACCCTAAATCTAACTTAAGACCAAATTGCAACCATAACACTATCCTTAAACCTTTGACAAATTAAAGCCCCGTGAAATTGTCGCAGTGCTAATTATCGTTTTACTAATCAACCAAAAACTGTTATACCGATAATGAGAATATTGTTCATTCTTTTTCAGTTTTTATACAGTTGACAACTTTTACCTACTTTTAGATGACAAGTGTGACGATAAAAAGCAGGATAAGGGTATACTTTTCTCTTGTCATTTTCTTTTGTTTGGTAAGCTAAACAATACCCTTTAGAGAACGGAAGTTCCTGATTCCTGAATTCAATAAAGAGTGGTCTTAATATTTGAAAAATGCTCTAGTCCGGATTGAAATCCCCCTTATTGTTTCTGACGTGTCCTTGTTTGCAGACTGGCTTGTACTCTTAACCCAACCGTTCCCCTTGCACTTTGAAAGTATGCGACATTGAGAGACATTAAAAGCGATGAACACAAGATGACTAAATGTGATTATGATATCATATTCCGATTAAGGGCAACAAAAGGGGGTAGTTGTAGGGGTCATAACGGGAGTGTACTTTAAGGGCGGGCCTTTTATAGTTATTAGACGAGTAAGGGTATGATAGGGGGAGAGGGAGATAAAGATCCAACGGTTCTGGTATCAAACGATTCTAAATTGGTTTTAAATGGCTGGGTAGCGGGCACGCATTATATCGGACGCGCCACGTCCCCTCTGCTTCCAAAAGTGCGCGGCGTCGTTTGGAGTTTTGAAAAAGCAGAACGATAAAGATAATAAAACGCGTGTTACCACCTAATCATCTATGTAAATGCACTCCCAATGGGTTTTTGGTTAGACTTGCAATGATGTCCCATTATCGCTTGAGATTTTTCTGTTATGAGGATGGTAAATGGTGAAGGAACGGGTGCCTTACTGTGTCTACGATGTTAGGAAGTATTCAGAGCGCGCGGCATTTTTTCTTTAACGATCGGTTCCAAATTTGAGAGGGAACAATTCTACTTTTACGATATCATATCATATCTTGATCATATTGATATCAGCATTGATGTAGGCCATCCTTATTTCTTCTTTTAAGCTCTGTTAGTCTCTTATTTCTGCTTCCATTCTGTTATCGAAGCAATCAAATTCTGATTTGTGACAAAAAGTACAACTCTGTGACGAAAAGTACATCTCTGTGACGAAAGTCTGAACTTGAAAGGTTGTATTATCAAGAGTATATGGCATAGACTATATCTGAATAAAGCAATATTGTACTAAATCTGAAAATGTACTTTTTCATGCTGAAGGTAAGACAGTTCAGTTCTACTTAGAGTTCTAAACCCTTCAAACTTAACTTTAGCTAGAGCATCTTCTACCGTAATCCTACATTGGACACTCTATCTCGACCCAGGCGTGAAAGATGAAGAACGCTATATAGTTTGTACTCGGTAGGAATAATGCATTGAAATACATTGCTTGCCAGTCTTTAATACTGTATATTTGTTCCCAATGCACTTTGAAAGCGCACAGAAATAATACTAGAGAGATTAAGGCTGGTAATGTAAACATGATTATTAGTGTTTAAAATGTTTGTTTATTTCATCTGAGCTTAAAGAAAGCACCAAGAAAACTGCTAGTCATCATGAGCATTTAAAAAAAAATTGGTTGAAGTCAACCGAACATTTTTATGTTATGTCGACCTTACAATGAAGAAAAAAGGGATAGTTCTGTCTATAATGTGCAATGAATGATTGTGGGTCAGAAAATACACAAACATACATCTACTTTCATTTGGTGCAGTTCGTAAGTTTTTGTTTGTAATTGCGTTTGTCCTACCACACTTCCAAAGTTTTTTTTCTCATGACTCTGCTCTTCTTACCTCGAAAACAAAAGAAACAAAAAACGGATAAAAGGAAACAAATAAGACGAAAAGGAAAAAGAAAAGCGAACGTCCATTTATCTTATGATGATTTCGAAAGGTCAGCAATTATGCGCAAAGATGGTGTACTGATTACCACAACAACCTTCGTTTGTTCGTATTTTTCCATATTTACTTTGTTCCCGTTCTTCCAATTTCGCGTATATGTTGATGATTCTGATACAGGAGGCAGCGGGGAGATGATAAGACTTACACGAGATGTTTCATATAAGATGATGTCCTAAGAATTGGTCAATGAACGCCGACAAACCGCAAATGTCTAAACTGGTCCCCTTTTTTCCGGTCGCTCATATTCGTCTAGATTTCCTCTGTGGTCAATATGAAACGGAAGATACAAAGATAGTCCAATTACAAAAATATATTTTGGTATCTATAACTGACCTCAATCATGGCTGGTTTCATCATAAAGTGAAAGTGAACAGGAACTTCATAGCTGAAAAAGTTTTAATGACCAATATTTATTTTGAAACGAATATTATTTCTGATTATTAAGCAATGTAATGCCCGTTATACTCCGATATACAAATGTCTCCAGTACAGCAAGGTTATTTTATAATTCTTTTGGCGTGTTTGAGCAATTTCTCAAGTTTTCCCGACACAAACAATATGCTGGCTCGTAACTGTCACATTGTCATGAATGATAACATATGAATAGAAAATCATTTCGTTATGAATATCAGACTTAATTTTTAAAAAAACATAGCTTTCAGATCACCATGGTTACATGTTGAATTATAATGAAACATTCTCTCTTTTGTAAACACGAATCTCCACTGCTATATAATTTCTGTATTGAAAAATATGGTTTATATAATTGTTGACGATGTGTCTGGCTGTTCGTTTATAATTATGTGTTTCTGTGAACAGCTACCTTCTTATCCCATAGTCTATTTTCCTGTCCCTCTTTCATTTTTCCATCCTACTCGTTAACCTTGCCTACCCCTTGTCTATCCCCTCTCTCTCTCTCTCTCTCTCTGCGCACCAAACCGAGCGGCAATAATTAGATACAATAACAAGTCGTAATGAGACGCAATCATTATGAATCCATTTCATTTCTTTCCATGTCGCCGGTTCTCTTTAATGGGCTGCTCTGCCGGGGCAGATCCGGGGAGTGTCCGTCTCTGCTAGCATCGCCCTTGTCCAACTGCAGCAGGCGATCCCCGGCCTCTGCGACTGCCTTTGTCTCTCAATGTCGATAATAATAATTACGATTCCCCCACAACAAAAGGTTCCCATATCACAATAGTATTTAAGGAGAAAGGGCAGAGCTCGCGCGTGTTTGTGAGGCGATGATTGTTGCGTGAAAGATGCATTTTGTCTGATGATTTTAGGTCATTTGTAGCCATTGTTCGCGCGCTGTTCCGCGCCACAATCACAGCGTAAGCGTGGAAGGAGGGTGTGACTTTACGACCGAGCCGAGGCAATGCGTTATCTGGAGAAAAAAAAACGAGAGGATGCAACTGAAATTGAGAGTTATGGATGATAATAATAAGTCTCAAAGATTAAAAATATAATTATGGTATAAAGTGTAAAAGCTCAAACAGACTGCCTGAACAAGCTGCATGAAGCACTACTGTTTGCTGCTGGAAGGAAAGATACCAATAGTTGTAACAATAATGTTTTTATTTATTTATTTATTTCTAATCATTTGTCAGGGTAGCCCATTCACCAATAAGTAGTGGTCTTCTGTGGAGCCCTGAATAATCATGAACATATTTACATCAAAAAGCATAACGTTTATACAGAACAGTTAAAATAAAATTTCATAGTACATTTAGAAAGATATAACACAGCAATAATAGACGTGGCACAAACGAATATATCATCAACCTAGTTCAACTGTAATGTTTTTTAAAGGAGGGATTAATCAGCTAAAATACACAAATCAGTTTGGTCCCTGTTTTGCCATTTTCCATTTACATGGAAAAAACTTCAACCTGGCGCTGGGACTAAATCAAGATTACCAAATATGACAAAGGGAAACTTGGACCTCGGTCTAAAATCCCTTTATTACATGAGAGACAAATTTAGACCGAGTTTAAACATAGCGCTGGGTTTAAATTAAAGCGGAATACGGGTGTGCATTTTGAAGAACCTAAACATGTTAAATAGTTGTTGTTTGAAAGAAAAATGAGAACAAATACTACTAAAAAGAATAATATTTATTGTTTGTAATAAATAATAGCTACATTATATCGCGCAAGTGTCCACTCCATGATGCTGAAGGTGCCTACAACACGTGTAAAAAAAAAAGGTACTATTATTACCCTGACTTTAGCGAACCATGTGATCCACAATCCAATGATGTGTCCACTATACTACGACACCTCTACAATTATTTTCTTTCTTTAACAAAATATAAACTGACCAGCTTGAAATTTCGATGATTGGCAGTTGATATGGATACTACCAGCTAATTCAAAAGGCGCTTCTAAGGCTATAACACTATTAATTATTAATGTTTTAAAATCATGTTATCTTTTTAATGACAGACATGCAATATAAACGGAGGTCAAAAGGATAACGTCCGGAGTAATTCAATGGTCGTCGTTGGTCAAGAAATGAGATACTGTGTTTCATCGTAAAATTATATTATCATATCACTATCCACACTGATCCTGCTGTTTTGGACATGTTTAGTATGACATTACGACTTTCATTATTATACGATGTGATATTTGTTAAACTATCCTATTGTTATTTTGTAAGATCTTTGCTGAGATGTCTACCAAGTCATTAAATAGCGGAGGTATTGCAATAAAACTTATTTTTCTTAACCGATTTTCTGTTGTAACTTATCAAGAACATTGTTATGTAAGGTTGCAATTAAACTGGGACGTCAGACAGTTGCACAAGAGGCTTTATTGTACTGACGTAGGCATGCGTCAAGGATTTAGTCTCTCCTTTACGCACCATTTCTGGGTATCATGGTACATGTACAAATAAAGTAAATGCGTAAAGAACTGGTGCACAAACGGGCTACTTCGTATCCGGACGCCTACCCCTGAACATCCACCCCCCGGATAACCACCCCAGTCAACTACCCCCTAGGACAACTACCCCCAGACAACCTTCCTCTATGACAACTACCCCCAGACAACCATCCTCTAGGAAACCTACCCCAGACAACTATCCTAGGGGGTAGTTGTCCGGTTGGTAGTTGTCCGGGGGTAGTTGTCCTAGGGGGTAGTTGTTCGGGGGTAGTTGTCCTAGGGGGTAGTTGTACTAGAGGGTGGTTGCCCTAGGGGGTAGTTGTCCTAGGGGGTAGTTAACTGGGGGTGGTTATCCAGGGTGCATGTCTAGGGGGTAGGTGTCCTAGAACCGGGCTACTTGCCCTCTTTAGTCTGATTGACGCAGGTAAATTAGCGCAGGTAATGACGCAAGCGTAATGTGCAACGAAACATCATGAACCTAGATAAATTACATGCTGGATGAACTCAAAGCTCAACTGACAATATTTTACCAGTTCTCACTTTTTGTTACCCTTCTGTACCCTTCTGGACCTCTAGGGAGAACAGAGCCAATTAATTGATGGCTCTGAATTATGATCCATCCGTATTATTTTCAAGTAATTATCATTATTGGTTATGTTCATATGTATCTTTATGGCCTATATATTTTGTATACGGAAAATCAAACCAAACATAGTGTTCAAGAGAGCATGGTAGTTTTATTTCAAGTATTTCAAGGAAAACTGAGAATTTAACAGGAAAAAGGGAGTTAATCTACAGTCACAATAATGTCCTACCAGATTTTGTTTTAATTGTGATTTTTGCTTGTTAAATTCAAGCAAGAACCAAGTGTAGAAATCCTTGAAAGTAATCAGGGTTTGCATAATCTGTCATTCAAGGCGAAACGTAATTGTCTCAACTATTTTTCGAAATATTTGTTTAGAATTGTAGAAGTCATTGGGGATCTTAAAAAAATACAGAAAGTAACTTTTTTCTTATATGGTCCACTATATGTTGACCTGAACGCATGACTTGAGTCAGATGTAAACTTGTATTTAGAGTTGATTTTTTTTTTCTTTCTTTTTTTTCTTCTTCATTTTCAGTTGGGTTTTTTTTTGTTACTGGTGATCCACATCGGCTCACGTCGAAGACGTGTAAACGTGCAGAAGGGGTGGTAATTAACCATTGTTAGCTCTGGAAAATATGTCAAGGTGTTGTCCCAAGGTCAATCCTGCTGAATGTTATCCTTGGCTCAAAGTTGAAGTTTCAAACAAGGACAGAAGAAGAATCAAAAGCGCAAGGAATGACCAAGGAACTGACCACAGGCATGCGCGTCCAAGCCTGCGAATCATTTGTTACACAGCGTGACATTGCCCAACGCGCCGCGTGAAACTGCCAATTATACACTTAGTCTTGACTCGCGCAGACTCCGATGTGATTTAACCCATTTTCAAAAAACCTTTTTTGACCTTCGTCAAGTTCGCAATTTAAGCTTTTGATCTCATCGTAGCTGGCAATGGGTAATGATCGACATGTGTTCTCTAGTTGAACTTATGACGGCGAAGATTTATTTTTAAGGTTCTGTTACATGAAACGTAATATTAAACACAACAAAAAACAAAAACAAATGAACGCGATTTTAACTTTCAACCAACGAAAATATTTAGTGCCTTCTTTTGTTATAGGTTTGCATATTTTTTGCAACTTTTTTCAATGTAAGCTTCTCACGTCTAATTAAAGTATAAAAAATGAATCGCATTATTTGTTTATATTATACCGACAGCGAAAATAATGATTATCACTGTGGCGGAAACAGTATGTTAGAGGGTTGAACAATAATTTTATGCTCTTTTAACTAAAACGAAACTCCAGTTGCAAAATCCCACTTAAGGATAACGTTGTTACACAAACAAAAACACATTGTTATTAACTGATATTATTTGTTTTCTTTGAAACAGATATCGATCTTAGTTTGTTTCCTTACTTTTGTCTTAAAACGAATACAAAAAGAAGAAAAATTCAAACCGATGAAAATTCATTTATTTATTATCATGAACAACTCTCATGATAGATTATTAAGTTTGTTTAGAGATTTTGATAAACCATTGAGTTACCGAGAGAACCTTATGTTCGGATAGCATATATTCCGAAAGGCCTACATAACGAATAGTTCCTAAAATTATTTTGAAATATACTTCTATATATCACTTTTTAAAGTGTAATCTTTCAGTCCGATCCAAATCCATGAGATATACAGAATTGTTCAAAGTATATAATCTTTTGTGATAAAGGGATATATTGGGGAGTGGTTTGATTGATCGAAATTATATCCACATAGCTATGCACAGGTGCGAATATTTTTATTTATTTCTCCTGAGATACACCAAACACTCTAAGTTATACTCTGTTAAATGTCTGAAAAAATGATGTGGATACTGGGACGGAACATATTTGTGGGAACATTTACCCAAGTTCTATAGAGATTATTGTACCGAAACAATTTCTGAATACTTGTATTATATGAGAGAGTTGGCGTACAATTATAGATGATTTTAACATGCCATTTATTGGTCTGGTTGATACAGTTAACAAATACAGGCAGACTATGTTAATTGACCGAAATAGATTTTAATAATAGTCGATGTCACGTGTTTATACCCTTATCTTGATTGTAGGTAAGGATCAAATACAGCTGTGACGTCATTGAAAGACAATTATGCAAAATTATCAAACATACGATTGATGGTAACATCATGTAATGTCATACCTGTGTGATGTTACCTTAAACGTTTATGGCTATTCTATATAGTCATGCTGGTAGTACTTTCTGCAGTAAGTTTGTGTCAATTATAACAAATAAAATCAATTTGGCAAAAACAACGTGTTTCCTTTCCCCCGACACTTATATTGTCTTTTTATTCCATCCTATAATTTGTGACAACTTACCGTTAGATGGCCATTTCCTGTACAGGTAAAACTGCAGTCACCTGACTTGGGGCCAAATCCGCGGACGCAGTTTGAGACTAATAGGGACGCAAGATGCCAGCCTATTTTTGATGGGAGATAATAAAAGTGATTGTTGTCTTGTGACCTTTACTTCTGTCCTGATTGACCGTCTGCTGAGAGCAATAAGGGCGCTAGCTGCAAGTAAATGTATATGGTTTAACGCCCTTCTGGCTGCCAGCAGACACGATGAGGAGTTCGGGATGTTACCGCCTCTCGGCAGGGGTGAAAGGTGGGGCTCGATTCCAAGAGATAACTCGGCTTCGTCAAATTAAGATAAACGGAAAAGATTAATTTCAAAATGTAACCACTGAAATGTTATCGTGGTTTGACACTTCCGATATCATAGCACGTCTTAAATTCAATTTTGTCTTCGCTATCTTCTTCTTTTGTCGATTTTTTTTTTTGTGGTATCAGTAGGTAAAATTTTCGAAGACGTTACATTGTTACCATTGCTATTTCATCTTCCTTACAGAAAATGCTATTTACTTTTAATATTTTTCCTTTGTACGAAGAAAAGATGCTTTTCATCACTTTTTACAATTTTGTTTGTCTCGTTTCATTTGAAATTATAATAGGGCATTCGTTTTGTGTCGGTTTCATCTATAAAGAAATCACATTGATTTTAAATCACACAATTTGGAGAAAGATTTGAATTGTTAATTTGTAATACTTAATATTACTTGATTCTGATCTTTCTCCTTCTCAATCGTTATATCTTCATTATTTTCTCTTTCAGAATGTTATTTCATGATCTCTTTCGTTATGGCTTTAGTATCACAGAACTCTTGACATTTTACATTGTTACTAATCTTTAAAAGGGCCTATGCTTTATGTAATTATAATGGAATACGTATGAATGTTAAATGCCTCTATTAGTATTAATCTATCCTTATAAAATATTTGTAAAATATAATTTATGTACAGTATGATATAGGTTGGCAATGATTTAAGTTATTGTTTCATTTTAAAAGACAAAAAGGGTTACACAACCTTTGCCTCTGGTTCTAATGAGGCTGAACAGTTCGAACGGAGTGTAGGGCAGGACACATTTTATTGTGACGTGCACCTTTTCTTCCGTGACATAGTTTGCGTTTCGCTCTGAAGGCGAAGGCTGCAAGTCTCCCGCAGGCGTCTTGCTGCCTGTAATAGTCCCACCTACAGATAACTAGCGAGGGCGAGTCGTGAAGGCCACACAGCCGGGTCTATCGGGGCGCCGAGCTGTCGGCTGCCCGTGACCTTGGACAAGCGGCTCGCTGCGGGAAGGGAGGATAGGGCAGGGAAAGGGGGTCTTGCAGCGGCCAAATCATTAGGGTCTTCGGATTAAAATTCTTGGGATGACGCAGGTGCTTCACTTAAAGATGCACCAAAGTTTCATGGAAAACTCACAGCGCCGGCACATCCATTTTTATTGAATTGTTTTTATGTATTAATTTAGGACTTGAGTAAACTTTAGGAGTCAATAGAGTGAAGTGGATTCAGAGATATCCTTCAATCTTATTGAGCAAAATTTTCAAAACAAAACAAAAATTTTAAAGAGAAATCTTAACAACATCCATTCCAGCCTAACTTTCTGACATGTAGAAGATGACAATTTCTACATCTCAAAGAGAAAAATAATTTTCAACGTAATCACAGTATCTCTGATTCTTCAATTAACAACATGATTCTATTTTTGGCACTAATCTGGGATTCAGTAGGTCATCGTTTAATTATGAAGACCAAGAAGTAATTCTTAAAGAGATAACATAATGTACCTCCTTTTAATTTTAATCGGAATACTTCAAATATTCTTCTAAAATTCCGAGCTCTTATTCTCACTCGAGATTGTTATTATGTTTTGTGCCCTGTGTATATTTATATTTTGTATCTCCATCTCTCTCTCTCTCTCTCTCTCTCTCTTTCTCTTTCTCACCCACCCCCCCCCCTCTATCTCTCTCTCTCTCCCACCCCCCTCTCTCTCTCTTTCTCTCTCCCCCCTCTCTCTCTCTCTTCCCACACACACATGTTGTCCCCATGTTCTCCTCCCACTTCCACTCATCTTAAAGAAAACAATTTCTTTGAGGAATGGGAAGAACTTTCTCAGGAATACAGGAACGGAGATGGCGGGCTTCATTGAAAGATTTTTAGATTCATGGCATGAGAGAGTAGATGCTCTTTCAAAGTCATGTTCTTCTCGTGCGTCATCATGAATGCAAACTTCGTTTCATCTCACGTTACATTTTAGTACACGAATATCAACTAAATATACGGATAAAACACAATCCAATCTTTGAAATCTAAATATTTTATAATTCCGATGCAATCATTCGTTTCCAAGGCCTTCAAAAAGCAATTTTCTGCTATTATGAACATGATAACTCTTTATTTTTGCCTAACTTTTCCACTCTCCATAATATGGAGAGTGGAAAAGTCAGGCAAAGATAGAAAGTTATTATATCTTTTCATAATCTACTACCTAAATTTTACATATTGAGCAGTTAAAAAAAAATCCTTTCCATACTGTTAAAACCGTTCTACTCTCTAGCATTCTGTTCTTATATGTCTGTTATCTTTCCTTTGTATTTTCATTTTTCTTCT